>VYZX01020820.1:0-35941 GCA_013401335.1 Brachypteracias leptosomus | reverse complement strand
CATGGCGTTGACAATTTTTCATTTCTTTCTGCAGATATTGCTGTCGTAGAGATGAGTGATGCCTTCCGTCAGCCTTCCCTTTTCTACCATCTGGGAGTCAGGGAGAGCTTCAGCATGGCTAACAACATTATCCTCTACTGTGACACAAATGTGGAGTCTTTGCAGTCACTGAAGGTAGCTTTGAATGGAAAAATGGGATGTTTTGGGGAGGAAGTCACAGTTGGTCCAACTATGGAATAGGAAATACAGGTGCCACTTATGGTTCACAAAAGGATAGCAAAAATACTCTGAGGCCTGGAAAGTATGGCCATTCTCTTGTTTAGTTTTCCCAAGGAAAGTTTTAGATTACTTTATCACAGTCTGTTAAACACCTAGGTGTTAAATATCTCTTTATGGAAACAGAAGTTTGACAAATTTCAGAAGAAAAACTAATGGGTTTATATTACTAATGGTAAAAGACACGGTTTTGTCATTCAAAGAACTGATGTTTGGAGTAACTTTTTACAGTAATAACTATCAGAATGGTAGTGTATAGAAGACAGCAAAATAATCCTGAAGCTTTAGCTCCTGTGTAAAGCAGCAGTTTTCTGGCCAAACCTGATGGGGCCCCAGATGGCTTCTGATATGTCTGGCTGAGTTATAGCTGCTTCCATCAGGTACCTGCAGGATCGCTGTGTTGCAGATTACCAGCAGCATAGCAGTTAGTAAAAACAAAACTTGTGCCTGGTCCCCAGGTCCTCAGTTCACAGTATGGTAGGTTGATTTAAGGCAAGATAGTGGCTTAAGATAATCTGTGAATTGTGTCAGTCAAGGAGTTGATGGTTGCTTCCTCCTGCTAACTCTACTAAAGGTTTAGTAGCTTCCATGGGGATGGGGGAGGGCAGGTGACTTGGATGGCAGTCTTTTCAGTGATTTCCCCTCCCTCAGATTCATTGGCTCTGATCAGGAGGTGTTCTATGCTATTGCACCTCCATTCTAGGCATTGCTGAAAAGAAGTGTTTTAGTAAGCAGCTTGGTGAGTCAGACTGCAATCTGGGCACTGCTGCCCTTCATGAAGGATTTGCTTCCGCTGCTTCTGGCTAGTGCAGGAGATCTGTTTTATATTCTGTCCTGTTATTTGCGGCTTGACCCTCTATTGAGAGGATGTACCTTGAGCAAATCAGTTTCTTCCTCCTGCTCTTCCCTCCAGATTTTGTTTTCCAACTGGACTGGTTGCAGTCCAATTTCCTTTCTTTTTGCAGCACAATGAGTATACAGATAAAACCCCTAAAAATAAAACTGCTAGTGACAAAAAACTGTGTGTGGTTTGAATTCAGTTATGCAAGTACAATGATCTACAGTAGTTATCAGAGCAGAATTTCATTGTGCTGGGTAAGGAGCCAAATACCCAACTTCCACTGAAAATCAGTTAGATTGAGGCACCAGGCTTCCTTGGCCACTTGGGAGAAGTTTTTACTAGGTGAGGAGCTGGACTTCGCAAATGGCTCATGGGCAGGGCTCCTGCTGACATCAGTGGAAGCCCAGTTCTGCACAGGGAGTCTTGGATGTACCATTTGCCACTGGTACAGTGCCCACTGAAAGGCTCCCTTGAGTTTCCTTTAGCTTTGAGCTGGGCCTGTGTTTCTGCTTTTGATAGCTTGCAGGAAAGTCTTCAGAGACCAAGACTTCCTTGTTATTTAGTGACTGCCTGAACAAAGTAGTTGTGGGCATGCCTGGGCATCTTCTGAGGCAGTGTTTGTTCCTGTGTTTATAAAAGCCACCAGATAAGAGTAGAAGCGATGCAGGAGTGTGTGTGCTGTTTTAATCTTGTATAGAAGGTGATGAACTCAAAACCTGAAAATGATCATGGAAATGCAGGAAATGCAAAACCACTGCACATCATTTAGTTGGGGTACAAAGCAATGTAAGGAAGTTTTTGTTGGTGGAATATTCCTCTGTATGAACATTCAGGTCAGAGTGATGGGGCTTTGAACAACCTGATCTAGTGAAAGATGTCCCTGCTTATGCCAACTAGATCTTTAAGGGTTTCTTCCACCCCAAGCTGTTCTGTGATTCTATGTGAGTTCATGTATAGGTTTTTATATTTATGCATATAAACGTATTTATGTCCCACGCTTTGAAAACTACCAACAGTTGTATATGAAGGGCCACAAGGATGATAAGAGGGCTGGAGCACCTCTCCTACGAAGATAGACTGAGAGACTTGGGGTTGTTCAGTCTGGAGAAGAGAAGGTTCCGAGGGGACCTTATTGTGGCCTTCCAGTAACCTAAGGGGGCCTACAAGAAAGCTGGGGAGGGACTTTTTAGGATGTCGGGTAGTGGTAGGACTGGGGGGAATGGGTCAAAACTAGAGGTGGGTAGATTCAGAGTAGACGTTAGGAAGAAGTTCTTCACCAGGAGGGTGGTGAGACACTGGAACGGGTTACCCAACGAGGTGGTGGAAGCCCCATCCCTGGAAATTTTGAAGACCAGGCTGGATGGGTCTTCAAGCTGTGAGTAACCTGCTCTAGTGGGAGGTGTCCCTGCCCATGGCAGAGGGATTGGAACTAGATGATCTTTAAGGTCCCTTCAAACCCTGAAAATTCTGATTCTAAGAGCAATTTTATGGAAGCCTGACTTACACAATGTGGAAAGTACAAGGTGCCTTGGTTTGACACTGTGTTTCTTTTCAGTGCTGTGGTGTAAGTGAAGCTGCACAGCAGTCCCAGTGGCTGAAGCGTAGCGTACCTGTCTGATAAATCTTGCAGGGTTGTCAATTGCTGGGATCAGAACTCGCTGACAAATTTTGCTGAAAGCAGTCACAAGGGCACAATTGCAAGAACCAGCTCTTTCCACCTCTATGCTCTAGCTTCTTGTTCTCTGAAACTTTACATTTAAAATGTGAAACATTCTTTGCATCAGACTTACTAGAGCAATGTGAATTTCAATCAGTTTTGGAATACTTTAAAACCTCATAGAAAAGCTACTTTTACTATTCTTCACGGTTTCTTCTGCTGGCAGCACTGTGTTCCTTAGAATATTTAGTATTTCAAATAAAAGTGCATATGTATTAATAGTCAACTTTTGGACAGGATCCCTCTAGGAGAATTTATATAGGGAGGGGTATGTACATGTGTGTGTATGTGTATATATGTATATGCAGATACACACGCTACATATGCTCCTGTGTGTATATATATAGAGGATGTATGTATCTAATTGGATCCATACTCATTTTGTCTCTCCTGACACAATACTTGATTTATATTGATTTGATAGGCATAGAAAACATCTGCCAATCAGCCTTTTCCTGTCATGTGTCTGTAAATGTTAATATTAGCAAGTCATACTGATCAGATATCTTTCCTAGTAATTATTTACATTATTTTTTAATCTATTTATCTAACATTATTTTTTTCTTCTTTTTTTGTTTATTCCAGGAAATTATTTGCCAGAAGAATAATGTAAGTATGATTCCTGGGTCCTGGTGGAATTCTAAGCATTTCAAACTTGTGTTCCATTTAGTGTTGTTTATCTTACATTTTTCACTTGAATCATTTAGCACTCTCCTACTGTATTTTACAGTTAGATGCAGAATTCTGAAAATCCTAGCAGCAAATCTCTGTATATCACTTTGTTGCTAGGTACCAGGCTCACTTCTCACCTTGTCTCCACCTGTCAGTGGTATTTTCCCTGGTCTGTCATATTTTTTCACACACTTTACATCTGTCGCTTTGTGGGGTTTTTTTTCTGTTGCCTTTTTCTGTACAGCGTTTCTTAGTGTTTTTTAAAAATACTCTATTGAAAAGGAGAGTTATTTGGAAACTGATGCTTATTTAAGAAACCCATAGCTATGAAAATATAATATTTATAAAGAAAGAGTGTGTGTGTATTTCTGGAAGTTGAGTCTCGGAGCTTGTTATTCCTAGAGCAATGCAGACCCCAGTAGTCAGTCTGTGACTGCCAGTCATTAAACTGCAGGTTTCAACACCTTGACATCCCTCTGGTTTCTGAGGTTGGCCTTGCAAATTCACCTTCCCTGTTTCATTCCTAAGTTCAAGGGAGGCAAGCTGTGAGAACATTACTTTCTCAATGTGGTTTATGCTGGAGCAGCAGGGCCAGTCATGTCAGAAATATATATCTGGCATGTTGAGTTGTTCTTGGCTTCACCTTGGGACTTACTGGTAGCCATATATGCTAAGATATAATTTTGTAGCAGTTAGTGGTGTGCAGGTATCCTGAGGCGCTATGTGTATGCTGTACGATTCTATATATTTGAATAAACTTTTTTAAGGGGTTATATGAAGTATTTAATTTTAGAAATTGGTCAGGTTTTATTTCCCCACAGTGTTAAAACTGCCATAAAAACTGCAGTATTCCGGGTTTTACTTTATTTAACAGTGAAATTTGTGGATTAAGTACTGATCTCTGCCAGTATGAAACATGATTCTTTGAAAAGTTGCAGTTGTCTAGTATAGCTGATAGTTTCTAAAGATGGCTTGAAAACCAGTGCAAGCTTTGGCCCTAAGTGGCTTTTTTTTTAATTTAAAAAAAATCAGCAAAGAGGGTTTAATAGAGTTTCTGTATAACTCTTAACTAAAAGCTGCTTTTCAGAGACTCACAAAATGCTGTGAATGATGTGCTAGACTAAAAATCTCTCTCCTTTCTGTAATGAGAGTGGGGTAAATGACCAGTTAAGCCTTCACACAGAATGAAAGAGAACAGCAAGGCCTTTCTTGTAAATGAATGTATTGCATTCTGTATTTTTATTCTGGTGGCCCAGGATCTAGGGAAAAATGATGTGTGACTAATGTAATGTCCATGGGTGGGCAGGGGAAGAGTTGTGTTAGCAGGAAACCAGCAGGAGATGACTGGTACACTAGAATAAAAGGGGAGATGTCATCTTGTCCTATTTTTTAAATGACAGTCTCTGAAGCTCAAGGAGAGGTACGGTAAACTTGGCCTTCATGCGTTCAAGAAAGGATTGTTCTGTTTTCCATTTAAATTTGGATAGGTGGCTGGGAAACTGTCACTTATCACTTTTAGAAATGTTTCAGTGTATGCCATAAAAAGAATGTGTTCCTTGAGAGTCTCAGATGTTTTCAAGCACACCCACGTAACATCTTTTCTGGAAGGAAGTATTTTCCCAGAGATTAGAACAGGGAAGTCAGTGAAACTGGCTTAGGAACTCTGTTTTTTGGTTGCTTTTTTTTCCTCCTAATTTTTCCTCATTTTTATGGCTTGATGTCAGCCAACTTACTTGGAAGTAGTCTTTTCAAAGTGTTGTTGCATGCCTAACTACTGAATGCAATTCCTGCTTCATTAAAATCACGTTTCTTCATAAATCATAAGACTCTTGAATAAATGCGTGACAAAGGTGGTGTTCTTGAAAGGCTGTCATTATGATGCGCCCACCCTTACCAAAAACAGTCATATGAATGATTATGTGAAGTTGCAAATATGAAAAAATGAAATTCATGTATGAATAAATCAAGAGTTTAGTCCTGCTGTTCTAGAACATGTTTTTTAATAGCATGCAAACATCAGCCGTAACAGGACAATGGTATCCCTGGCACCAGGGGATTAAAAAGGCTGCAAAACAAGTGCGTGTGTATCTATATATATCTAACTGAAATGCCTTCTGTTTGCTTTTCCTGAACCTTGTATCCCTAAAACTAGCTGGGAGGAAAAAAAAAATCCATTACCAACTGTTTTGTTCTTTGTTCTGACGCGATTTTCGTGCTTCCTAATAATAGTCAATACAAAGTTGCATGGCAAGGATAAGCTGCTTGGAGCCTGTCAGGGCAGAGCAGCACAAGATAACATGGGCTCATTTCCTGTTATATGTGGTTTTATAGCTATTTAGTTGGACCTTTTCCAAATGTTGCAGTAATACCAAAACCATACAATTTTACAAGGAGTGATACTTCAACAGGAGGCAGTTACTCTGATATTTGAAAGCTTTAGTTTTGAGTTTTTGCTGTTATCTGATTTGTGGGGTCAACCAAGCAGCAGAGGCATTCTAGATATTACTAGTAAAGAGTTTCAGTCACAAGGAGATGCTGATATAAAGGTTACATTTCATGGCTGTACTTTGTTTTAGCTCAGCAGTTTTTATTTCATCCTAATTCTTCCCAGTTTGATTCTTACCAACTTTGGAGAAAAACTGCAGGTCAGGTTCCAAATGGCCATTTATTCCATTTAAAAAAAAATTTCACTACTTGCTGAATCTGAGGAAGTTCAAGATTCATACATTATACCTGTGGTTTGCAAGCAGTTGCAGTAATGCCTTGACACAGTGCTCACCTTTCAATTCAGGCTGCTTGTTTGGCACCAAGTTGGGGTGACAGGAAACCTCAGGAGCTGCCCAGGGTGTGAGACCATGGTGCAGAGCTGCTGGCTGGATCAGGAGGCAATGGGAACTGTTCTCCTGGGCAGCTGGCTCACAGGTGTTAGTGATTAACCAAACAGGGCTATTATTTTATGGCCAGGGACTCTTACTAAAGTTTTTCTTTTCTGATACTTGAAGGGATCAGAGATTGTAAATTTTACTGGTTTTCCACAGCCCTTCCTAACTGCCTCCTGTTTAAGATGTTGCTTGGGAGACAGTTCAGTGTAGCGCTCCTTCAGCAGGAGCATGAGTGACCCTGGATGAGGCATACCAGAGGTGTCTGCAAGCTTGGAGCCTCCATATAGGTACTGCTAGAAGGCCGTAGATCCCATAGGATATGTTTAGCTATTGGTCTTTCACTATGCAAATAAGGGGGGATATTTTTAATTCTCACCCAGTTGACAAATGATTTGAGGGCTGTTTGTGTTTTGGTATCCAGGTATTAAAAAATGCTGTGTAGTAACCTTCAGTAAATATTTCGTTGGTAATGACAACTGTGGTATTTATTGTTGTTTATGATATATCACTATCTCTTGCTTGTTCTTTCAATTTTTTTAATTCTTTGACTAATATTTGGCACATGCTTTCCTTGGAAGAAGTTAGAACCTTTTTCCTCTGTGAATGTCATGGAAGGACCATATAAAGTGTATGCTGATTTTTAACAAGCATGTAGTAGGGTGTGGTATGGCTGCAATAGAATGTTATTGCTGGGCATACAAAGAAAGAATAAATTCCCAAAGAAAATGGGAAGTATTTAAAAGAGTAGACCTAGTCTCTGCATTTCAGTTCATTTGAAGTGTGAGGCTTACTTTGTTCCTTTTCAAATCAGTAGCAAGGCTGTCATTCATGTGAGTGGGATTTGAATTAAACCCAAACTGAGTCTGTATTCATTAAAATATTAGCATATGTTGATTTACTGTGTGTTTGGGGGATGGAGGAAATATATTTAATAACTTGACCTAGGATTTTGCTGCCTGCTGCATGTAACACGATGTGCAGTCAGGGAATTACCTTTAAGAAAAATCTCATCAAAAGAATTGAAGTAAGAGCAGGTATTTCTCAAAAGAAGTAGGAGAAATGCAAAGAAGCTGATCTTAATTAGAGGAGAGTCAGCAGGAAGAGCAGTTGCTACTGTGAGAGATACTGGCTATTTTTGTTACCTCAGCTGATTGATTTTATTTAAAAATGAAAAGCTGTGTTGGATGCTGACGTGAGGCTTAGGCAAGTAGGTGGAGTTCTTTTAGATTCTCCCATCCATGAGTTAAAGCACCATGATTTTGTTTTGTGGGATTTTTGTTTTCTTTGACAATTCTTGTCTTTTGAAGGCAGCTTTCTCCTGTTTGTGGATATTTGGCTGTTAAATGATCCCAACAGAGCAGTGTTAGTAAAGAGCCTCAAGGAATTGAGAGGACTGCACACCATTGACTCCCTGGGATTTTGCAGATTTTATTCCCCCTTTTGAAGTAAAATTCAAAATCTGAGAATTAATTGGGCAGAACTCAAATGCTCATTTGTATAGTACCATGTCATTTTAGTCTGTACAACTTTAAGAGAAAAATCTTCTGTACTACATCAGATGCATTTGTGGGGCAACAAGTTGTTTGCCTTACTGCATGATACTCTTTCTAGGGAGATGTGGTCTTCAAATTCAAGTCCCAAAAGGCTGCCCCTTGTAAAAGTAACAGTTCTGTATTAGAGGGGAATATTGAAAGAAGAGCTGGTTTATGTTCATATTGTGATAACTAAAATATAACTCATGCTATTCATTTTTATTATCTCTTAAATACAAATAAGTGCTATATTAATCTCTTTTCAGAAGCTGAAAAAGGATGTTAAGCAAGAAGGAAGTGCTTAGTGTTCCAGTGAGCAGTATGTCTAGCTAGGAGCAGCACAGTCTTAAATTCTGTAACTGTAGAGCTATTAAGACAATCTTATGGCTACATTTAAGATGAAATGACACACAGTCTGTAATTGTCTAGTTTTGCACAGTAAGTGAGGAAGGGACATTAGAAAAATACAAAACAGTTAAAACATTTGCAAAAATGAGTCACAGATTTTGTCACTTTCTGATAAGTTTTTGTGCTTGTATATCTGGCTCCAGGCAGTACTTATGCCTTCTGATTAGTCTGATTTGATGGAATGGGCTATGATAAATAGCCCTTCAGAAAGTGGCCTGATGTTGCCTGGTACTGAGCGTGCTGGCTCAAAGCCTTCAAAGATACGTACGTTCATATCTATTAGATATAACTAGTTCAGCTGATCTGAGAGCTTAGGCCAAGTTTTCCTTATCTAATGTCCTTAGTTCTCGTGCATCAGGCTGAACCATAGTAACTATCTGCATGCACAATCATGGCCTGCCCCAACCCCTGATGTTTTCAGTAATGCCTTTCAGCTTACAACTTAGGTGACTTGCAGTGACTTTGTAACTTCCATTAGTATAATTTGAACTTTTGAACCTTAATGAGAGATTTCTAAAGAAAGAAGGTTGGAAAAATGAAACTTCTAGCACCTATTCTTGGTTTGAGAGTGTGTCTATTCTCAGCCACTTTTTAAGTCCCTTTATACTACTTGTGTTTTGTAAAGGCTGTTGGCTTAACTGAGAATGTTGCAATTGGATTTAAGGTGTTACTCCTTCAAAAATGGTCCATTTTTCTTGAATAGCTTGATTCTATTGCTTTCAGTGTACATAGTGTGATGAGTTGGAGGAATGGATCAAAGGAAAACAACAATTTTGTCTTGGGTACTCAGTGAACTTAGAATATAAAGTGAAGTTAATTAGGGTTTAAGAATATCAGAATTTGGGATCAGAGTTGGGGTGGAGTGCTACAGGACAGATTTTAACAGGATAAGTGGAATATATTTAAACTTCCCAGTGGAATAATGTGCACTAAGTTAAAATGTAAAGCAATGTGTAAGCAGATAGGAAGTGTGTGTCAGAAAGACCACTTGCTTTTTTCTGACTTACATTATTGTAGCTTGTATTTTGACAAAGAAAGGTAAGAAAGGAAGTAAAAGTGGCTGAGAGAGAGGTTGCATAGCCTGGGAATGAGGAAAGAAACAAGTCACACACTCTGCTTTGGGGAAGAAGGTTTAGAGCTGTGTTACCCTGGAGCAGCTCCTCAGCTGCTGTCCCCACAGCCTGGTCCTCTCAGGCTCTCATCCCAATCATTGCCCAAATGCAGTCAAGCTTAGGCTCTTTGAAGTTAGAATTTGTGATGGTGACAAAATATGTTTCTCCATAATGGAAAACTGTAGACTTTGTTATCCAAGAGCAGTCCTGCCACCACTTGTTATCTTTCTTCCACCACCACCTTTAGTAAATAATATATAACTTTTGATTCTTTTTCTTTTGTCACCAGAGCTACTGCATGTCTACTTTTATCAGGTTCAGCTGTTAAATATCTAATGTACTCTCTAGCTAGGAAAGTGAAACTGAGATCAATGTTTCTTGTATTTCTTAACTTTACTGCATGTGGGTTTTTCATGTGTGTTTTTTTAATTTTTTTTTTTTTTTTAAAGCTCATTTTCTAAGGAAATGAAACTTAAAAGCTTGTACTGTTGTTTCATCTTCCACCCTCTTTCTCTATCTGCCTGTCTGATAAATTTCTGCCAAATTTGAGGAGTTTCAGAGATAGAGAGCTCCCCACAAAACATAACCATCTAGGTTAACAACCAAATGAATGCTCTCTGTGAGAAAGGCCACTGTGTTCCCTCAGTACTTGCCACTGAGTATCAAGGTGAGATTTTTGCCTTGAGAAAATTCCCTGCTGGCTCTCTGATTCCACAGAAATAGATAACTTCTTCCTACAGAAGATGCACTTGGGATCAGTTTATAAGAGCTCTTGCTCTGTAATGGACTCAGACACTTGGCCTCTGCAAGAGGAGTACTTTTGCTCTCTGTAGGATTACTTATGAAGACTCCAGTACTGCCTCTGTAGGTGGCCTGACTATTGTGCCAGGATAAACTTTGGGTTCTGTGGATTTCAAAAGCCGGAAACATCCTTTTTTGGAGTTGAATTTTAAGACCTGAGCTTTGGAAACTGTATGCCAGAGGTCTGAGAAGGCCTTCCTTCAAGCAGTCTTGAATTTATTTTTAATGCACTGAATAAACATTAGGAAGTAAAATACTTGCCCCAGAATATCTGTAGCTACTTCACCATTTCTCTTGGTTCTGACTTCCCAAACTTTTTATCCTTTATTTAAAAAAGGAAAGTTGTGGAATAGTCTGTCCATGCTTAATAGCAGCTCATAAACCAGTCACTACCCATTTTTGCCTGTAATTCCTGAAAACAGTTTCAGCAAATTCATAATTTCCTCTCTGCTTTTTGACTGTGGGGCTTATTAAGTTTTAGCAGGGTCAGAGGTTCATCCATTCGCTCATACATGCTAGCTTATTCTTGAGCACAAGTGTCCATTCAGTTCTCCATCATAAAGACAAGCAGTTTGGGTTCTAGCATCACATTCCGTAATTGCTTGTAAAAATACTGTTATACACTTTCAAGTCCTCAATTTTCCTTTGGAATTGCTAGTCATGCACAGAAAATGTGTGAAAATTCAGCTGTAATATTTTGCAGTTGTTGGGGGAAGAGGACTAAATTCATCCATGTGCAAGTCTGTGTATGCAACAATCTCCAACTAAGATCTGGGTTAGTTGAGCTCAATGGACCTCATGCAAATGCCTACAGCAATTACTATTACTTTAAATTTTACAGAGTTTGTCTATATCTCTCAGAAGTGAGGGTAGGGTTGCCTCTATAGAGAGTTTTATAATTTCATAGTATAATAGGTGTAATTAAAAAAAAAAGTAATTCCTGTACTCTTCATAGTCAATCTCTGGTCTGTACACAAACATATGTTTACTGATGTATTTGAACACATACATTTATATATACTAGAGTAACTCAATCCTTCCTTGTTTTTAAGATCCAGTAATGCATGTTAAAATACATGTTTTAAGCACATAGCTGCTATTGTGCATTTGAAAACTATTCAGTTGCTCCTCTCTTAATGAATGGAGCTCAGCTTGCAGGAGAGTCTCTGAAGTGATGTCCTCATTGCTGTATTGGCTTCTGGGAGAGCAGAAAGTAATTAACCCTGAAAGTAATTTAGGGGTGTATTGAATGATGGGCGTCAAGAATTGCTTCCTTAAGGCTTTTCTTGGTGGGCTGCTGGCCACTGCAGTAGTGGTGTCTGAGCTTCCAGAGCCAAATGGCAGAACTCCTCCTGATTTTGAGCTGTCTCATAGTTAAGACACTCGAGAACCACAAATATGTAGTAAGTTTTCTGTGTTCTTGTGCTTACACACATACCACAGACACCAGACATCTTGCCTTCCTCTTTCCTGGAAGATAAACTGAACTTTATTTTTTTTTTTTCTGGTGAAGTATCTGTCATACATTGATATATAGAATTCAATACCATTTAGCAGTGCTAAGACATTCCATAAGTGATTTTTCAGAAATGTGTATGGTCTTGAGTCCCACTAGCCAGAAAGGTTTGCTGTGTAGCAGGGAATTTAATTTCTTTGTTATTCTAAATTATTTGAGTCATTTTGCAGTTCCTGTGAGGATTAGTTCTCTACAGTGTTCCTGTTGTGAGGCAACTAGCTCATCTTACTGTTTTCAACATCTGTGAGCCTAACTATACTAAATTGCAGAGTGCTTGCTCTACTGAACATCAGTCATCTTGAAAAGGTGTACATCAGCTTCACTTGAGTCCTCCTGCCACTTCAGGGTGGATAGGGTGTGCCCTCAGAATTGTTTAGCAGTTGAGACAATGACTATTTTAAGGTCAATGTGATGCTTCTAAAAGGGCTTATCTTACAAGGAGCAGTTCAGAAATCTGAAAGAATACATTTTGGATGTATAACATATTTGAGATGAAATGGAGTTTATGTAATCCTAGGCTTCATAGGTAAGATCTTGGTCTTGCTGAAGTAAGCAGCGGATCTGCCTTTGACTTTAACAGGAGAAATTCTGCAGGTGGTATATGTAGTTGTTTTTGCTTAGGCTTGTCAAAAACTGCCCTAAATATTGCACCTTGCTTCCCTTCAGATGTGCACTGGGAACTACATATTTGTTCCTTACATGATAACTCCACATAACAAGGTGTACTGCTGTGATAGCAGCTTTATGAAGGGACTAACAGAACTGATGCAGCCCAGTTTTGAGTCACTGCTTGGGCCTATATGCTTACCTCTGGTGGATCGATTTATTCAGCTCTTGAAGGTGGCACAGGCCAGTTCAAGGTGAGTTGTCTTTTTGTAGCCCTTTGTAAAACTCGTGTGTTCCTGCTGGCAATGTAAATGTCAGACTCTTACATCAGACTGCAGTGTTTTGCCTTCTGTTGAGACAAATTGATAATGAATAATTTATCTTGACCAAATCCCTCCATTGACACCACTCTGTCAATAAAAGTTCCACGTATACATTGTGGGAAAGCTGCAGGGCTGGAAAAAACAAATGCAAGGGACCTGTCCCAAATTGCTGACGTGAAGTTGTTCATCTTCAGCCAGTATTTCCGGGAGTCCATTCTGAACGACATCAGGAAGGCCCGTACCCTCTACACGGGCAAAGAGCTGGCAGCAGAGCTGGCAAGGATTCGACAGCGAGTGGATAATGTTGAAGTCTTGTCTGCTGACATTGTGATAAACTTGCTGCTGTCATACAGAGACATCCAGGTATGAATCCCATGATCTAAGATCATCTAAAACAGTAAATTAAATTACATTCTCAGGGAAATTTTTAATCTGCGTTGCATAGATTTACTAAGAAACTATATGAATAATGCACACTGGTAGAAATCTTTTAGAGTGTGTTTACTGCATTTTGTAATTACACTGGTTTTAGTATGCCTTTACGTAGCAGAGAATTGTTGTTGTAACAACACCTAAAAAGTACACAACATATATATAATAATATAATCTCAGCATTACTATGTGATGAAAAGCCCATAGTTTGTCCTACTTAAGGGTTATGGTAATGTTCTGCTGTTGATATGTATATGTGCTGTTTGTCACCACGCTTGTGACATTTCTCATGGAAACATATGTTCACATGCATTTCAGCTTCTTTGACAGTGCTAGTAATTGCTTACTTTATTATACATAATTTCAACTGTTGCTCTGTAAACATTTTGAAGTGGTTTGGTTTGGAGTGAGTTTGTTTTTTAAATATGTCAGCAAGTAAGCTTTAAAAACTCTGGTCTTGAAAGATTCTTTTACTTTGTTTTTGTGGCTCAGCTACTTCAGAGTTTTGGGATGCCTTAATTCAGATGCAGATAGTTTTGTAGTATCTGTACAATATGAACTCTGATATGTGTTCAGCCCTTGAAGCTAACTTTAATCGTGAAATAGATGTACTGAAATTTCCACAGGTCCATGCTGAAGCAGTACTGGAGACCAAATTCTGTTTCCCTGCTAAATACTGTGCATATTCACATTTCTGATGTGTGCCAGGCTGTTTACAGTTTGAGACTGAAGAAACAAAAATCCATAAAACTTAAAATGAACTGAAAATACTTCTTAGTATGAAATAAGAAGTACTTAGTTCAAAGAGGAGTTTATAGACATACCTCAGTACAGCCACCTAAAACTTCATTATTCCCTTCTTTTGGAAGGATTATGATTCCATTGTCAAACTGGTGAAAACTTTGGAAAAACTGCCTACTTTTGACTTGGCTTCCCACCACCATGTGAGGCTTCATTATGCCTTTGCACTGAACAGGTAAGAATCTACCTTTCATTCTGCTGTTGAATGGTAAATCACAACTGCTACCTTCACACAAGGTTGGTAATCCTGGGTGAAGTTCCCTGCTGGAATCTTCAAATGCAGGTGTAGGGTTTTAACTGAAGCAACTCTGAAGCTTCATGGTCAATCTGAGCTTTATTTTTCTCTTACTGTCAAATTCCATTCCTTTTCCTTTAGTGTGTTTGATTTGTCTTTCCATAGGTTTACATTATTTTATTTGTTTCGGTAGATAAATTGGGGCAAATAAATACCTAGCAATATTTTACCCCTGGAAAACACATTTTAAATATTGTTTTATAAGCAGCAGGTCTGCAGCATTTGTGCCAACTTACACATCATCTCATTCAAGTCTGGGTTCTGATAGTGTCAGGTGACAGTAAAAGAACTTTCATCAAATGTCAATTAGAAGATTTTATTATATTATAACAACAAACTAATGTTTATGTTCTCTGGTAACATGCACAAATGTACCACATGAAGCAGCATGCACTGCTTTCTTGGGTTAAATGAAAGCCAAGCCTAGACTTTTTTCTAAGATACAGGCAATTGGACAGGGCACTAAAAAGGGAGTTTTTCAGAGCTTTTCTGCTCCTTTGCTGTTATCACAATGAACATTTTGCTACTGACATTTAGAAGAGTAGACCAAGTGTAAGCAGTCATTGAAATTCTCAAATATAGAAAATGTCTACAGATCTTTCTGCTTCTCACAGATTTGAATATTGTAATTCAGGTTTGCTGAGGAGCCTCAAAACTGCATGTCATGTCAAAGTGATGTCAAAATGTGTCACAAGTAATTAGCTGAAAAAAGAAACCTGTTTTTGAAAGAGAAAGCAAACAAAAAATTAAAAACAGCTTTCTTGCTTTGTTTTATCTAAACAGAATGTCCAGATCCTACTTGTTTGTTTATACTTTCATATCCTTGGTATAAAGGTTGTACCCTTTTTGTTTCTGCTTTGCCAATAACTATGTGGAGCTTTGCAGATTATATAATCCAGCACGTATCTGCCACTTGTACATAGCCTTCACAAAGGCCACTAGGTGTACCTTGGAATTTTAACAAATTACTTACACCTCAGGGTCGCCGTTTTCTAAAACAAAGTCACCTTTGAAAACAGGACTTGACCAGTTCACTGGAGCACTAAAAAACCTGCAAACCAGCAATATAATCTTTTCAAGCATATTCTTACACTTCATTGGTTTTGTTGGAGCTTCTTGCAGAGTGAAAGGTCAATTTTTATAGATGTGACCGTAAGATGTGGCCTTTGAGGGTATCTGTTGTACAAAAGGTCTACACAGTACCTCCAGAGGGGTTCAGATCAGACTTTTTCTCTCCCTCCCTTCTCCAGATTGTACATTCAACTGGAATCCGTGGCAACCATGACAATGTACATGGCTTCATATATGCCAAGAAGGAATTACTTGGTTTAGTTGTAGCTTTCTTCTTGTTGGGAATAAGGAGGATGTTTCCTGAGCTGAGGCAGGTCTGGGATACTCTCCTTGTTTGAATGTTTACTGTGGAAGAAGCTGTCCCTCTTGCTTCTAATCCAGGTCACTAGTACGGAAGGATGGAGTAGCTCAATTAGTCAGGATTAGTCTGACCTAAATCAAGAAAGTGTGTGAGGGCATTGATGGTGGAAGAGTTGGCAGAAAGCAAAGTAAGGACCTCTGGCTCCAGAGACCAGCAAAATTGTAAATGGCTCATATTACAAAACACTGCTGTGCCTTACTGGTTTGGGTTTTCTCTTTGTTCAGTTCAGCTAACTATTGGTTTGGTCTGGATTAGTGATAGTTGATACAAGATATGGAAGAGTTATCCACCTGAAACTCCATTCTGAAAATTGCCCTTCTGTAGTGAAAGTTAGGCAAAAAACATAAAGAAGCAGCTCACTTACCCTTGTTGCTTTGCTTGAATGGTCAATGTGAGAAGAGGAAACAAAAAGAAGCAAATCTTCAACAACTGGACAGTGATCGGTTGGCAGGGTGACTAAAATAACATAGACCCGATGGAGACTGTTACTTGCTCAGCCAGGAAAGGAGCACTTGGTTTCTCTCCCTAGGGCCTGACATAAGGAGCACTTGTCCATTTCAAATGAGCACACCAGCCTTGCTGTACCACTCTAAAAATATTTTAGGAGCCTACTGCAGCTCTGTAGTATGAGGGGACTTTTCCTAATTTGATAGAATTTGACTGATCTTAAGGTTGTAAGAGACTGCACTGACTTTCATTCATCTTTTTCATTAGGCTGAGACATCAGTAGAGGTTGGCCCAGCATATAGACTTGTACACTCTATTTGTTTTATTGGTTTGTTTTTTTGCTCAAGAGAGCAGTTTATACTGTCTACTCGAATTTGCTCTGTTTTCTTAATTATTTTTGTTATGACGTAAGTAGTCATTCATCCTCTATTACCATTCTGTCTGATTTAAACCTTTTCTTCCACATCATTCCCTTCTGGAGCCACGTAAGTGAGCTCAGAGCTCGTGAGTCCAGGTATCATTTAGCATACACGTGCTCTGATCTCTCAGGCTTGACGTTGACGCTTGCTTGTGCAGGTGCATCAGAACTTTGACATGTTCTTGTAGAGGGAGAAGAAAGAATCCATTACTGAACATCTGATCCTTGATCTGCTTCAAGATGGCTGACATTTTTGATGTGGTTTTTTTTTTTCTTTCCAAGGCAGCCTTGTCTTGCAAGCTTCCTCAGTGCGAAGCTTGCAAGACAGATACAAAACTACTTTTATATATTCCTCACAATTCAAATTGCAACCACTGAAATATTAAAATTAATAATTGTAAGTGTATAATCCTCTCCCCAAACCATAGAAGAACAGATTTTGCAGAGAAAAGAGTTATTTGCTTGATCAGTACACAAATACGTAAAAAATTGTAAACTCTTGAAACTGAATGATGTATGTATCCAAACTGTGAGTCACCAGGAAGTATCTAATGCTGGCAATTATGTGGTTTATTTGTCTGAAGTACTTTTTATTGGCTTCACTTCCTAACCTTCCTTATCATGGGAATTCAGTCTGGCTTGTGATTTTGGGGCGTTTTTTTTGCTTCACATTTGAAATGTATATTAAAAAAAAAAAAATCACAAACACAATATGGTGTCATTTTTCCTTTAAAATACGAGTTACTATGAAAGAAATATTAGATATGAAACTGTGGTTTATATCATTATATTTTGTAAGAAAGTAACATAGGATATTTCTAAGAATTGCTCTTGAGGCTCTTGTTGCTGTTGTCAGTTCTTTGCTCTAGCTGTTGCTTCATGAGAGAGATAATATGTTTGGGGGGATTTTGTAAAAGTTTCCCATGATACTAAGAAAATAACCAAAAAAAGGGAAGGAAGGGGTGAGGGAGTATATATATATATATATAACATAGTGCATTGTGTCTGGACATGTTCCTGTGTAACCTCATCTAGGTGATCCTGCTCCGGCAGGGGGATTGGACTAGATGATCTTTTGAGGTCCCTTCCAATCCCTGACATTCTGTGATTCTGTGTCTAGAAGCACATTTTACATGGATGAATTCATTCATTCAATATGGTAATTAAACAGAATTTCTTATGAACTTTGCTTTTTAAAATCAGAATTTTTATCTTTTAATAGGCGAAATCTGCCTGGAGACAGACAGAAAGCTCTAGAAATTATGATTCCTCTGGTAGAACAGGAAGACCAAGTAGCTTCAGATATGTACTGCTTGGTTGGTCGAATTTACAAAGACATGTTTTTGGAGTCTGGGTTCACAGATACAGAAAGCCGGGACAAAGCGACATTCTGGTGAGTACTGTTTTCCTTATCTACATCCTTTTGTTAGCTTTGGGAAAATACTCCTTAAGATATATATTTCAACTGTTTTTCATCTGAAGTATTTGGCATCCTTAAAGGATACATTGGATCTTCTAATCTTCTTTTGCTTATTTGTTAAGAATGAGAAATTTGTTGTTCACAGATCTGGTTCCGTGAAGACTTGGAAGTTTAGTTAGCTCCCATCAGAGTGTATTTTCCTCCTTTTCCCCAAATGTGAAGTCTCCTGTTTATTATTCTTAGGAAGATGGGCCTGATAATAATTGGCTGTGAATCAGTTGATTTATCTGCAATCTGATAGATAGAGCTGAAAGGTGCTGAGGTTTAACTCTACACTGATGCAAAGGATGTACCATTCTGCCTTTTTTCCATTTCCACACTCACAAGAGATATGACTGTTCCAAACTCATGTTGACAAAAGTTTTGTCACCCCATCATCACCGTATAGCACGTGCATATTACAGTGGTCTACAGTACCATCAATAGTTGAAGAAACACACAATAGGCTAGAAAAATTCTTATCTTAATTTTTGAGGCAAGTATCATGGTTTTTATTGCTTTTGAAATGCAGTAAAGTGCTGTTATGTGGAATAGGTTAAAAAACAGAGGGACTGGACACCATCCTAGACTTGTCAGGATGAGCTGCTTTTCTCTGTTGTCATTCAGATGAGGAAACAGACAATCTGTGTTTCTGTATCCTGAGCATCAGATCCTAATTCTGGTCTTGTGCTTATCAGCTGCCTGTTGAAGTAAATGCTTAGAATGGAAAGCTTTCTTCTCCCTTCATCATTTATCATTTGTTTTCAGTAAACTTCAGATTAGAACTGTCTTTGGTAAAAGATAAGATATAATTGTTTACCACTTATGGCCTCAAAATACAAGTACAACTTACAATTGCTGGTCATGCTTTCCAGTTTTGCAGTGTTTACTGGATTTTTTTTTTTTAAAGATACAGAAATAAGTGGAATCCAGCATATTGTCGCCATCATCCCCCTCTTCATAATTTTGGATTAAAGAAAAATGTTATTTTCTCTAAGGCAAAGCCCATAACAAACTTTCAGGATTCTGTTTTTAAAAAAGTATTTTGCTGATGTCATGAACTAATATGAAAAGGAAACTGTAGTCCTGTGTAGAAATACTAGGCATTATCACAGGCTCAATGGAATACATAAAAATTACTTTTGGTATTGTACATCTTGCTTTTTCCTGTGCCTTATGGACAGATAGACTTAGAGATGTTCAAACTTAATTGGAGTAAGAATGATTATATATGTATATAATAGTGGTAATTAAATGGCTACATTAGATATCCTAGAAGTAAACATGCTTTTAATAGATGCATCCTAGTAGTCATTCCATTCATACATTTGATAAGGGGAAGTGATTGTAGTCAGACATAACAGTTGTTTGGGAAAGGACAGAGGACCAGCAGCTCCTGTGGCAGCAGCAGGGTAGGCTGCTGCCCAGACAGTCTAACAGAATCACAGAACATTAGGGGTTGGAAGGGACCTCGAAAGATCATCTAGTCCAACCCCCCTGCTAGAGCAGGATCACCTAGATCAGGTCACACAGGAACAAATTGGAGTCTCTGGCAAGTAAGACTCACTACGGACTGCTCTGTGCGCCTGCTGGTATAGAACAAGGTCTCTATTGAGTCAAGCTGGAGTTTGGCTGGAAGCTGTATGAGATGAGCCAGTGCTTTTGATTTGTACTTTGTGCTGGATATTGATTTGGATTTCGGTGATAGTCATACAGCAGGTTTGACGTGGCTGAAGGGTTGACTCAATTCAGTGGAAGGCTCTTAGGAAGGTGCAGACCTACTCTAGTGCTACAGCAGGCCACAACAGGGGAAGGCGTGTGCAGGAACAATGCCTCCATGGTAATGTTACTTTAGGTTGAGTAAAGGTTATCATCTTAGTCTTTGAGAAACGAGGTTGTAGGAGAAGCATAGTTAAGATAATGAGAGTTTGGCAGCAGAACCAAAGCTTGGGGTTTGTAACAGCTAGTGGTGTCAAGGNAAAAAAAAAAAAAGAGGAAAAGTCTGGCAGTATGCTTTCCTGACAATTAAAAAACAGAATACAAGACACCTTTCAAATAAATATGAGAGAAGCGATGAAAAGATTAATTCTTAACTGTCACTTTCTTGTCACATACTGACAGTGTAAATCAGACTTACCAAAGCTGTCAAGTCTTCATGCAGATCTTTTCACTGCTGTCTCTCTAATTCAGTGTCTACACTGCAACGTTTTCCCAAATGTCAGCTTTCAATTTCTTGATGACATTTATAATCACATCAGCTAAGCCAGACTCTGTTTTATAGGCAGATTTTTAAACCTTACCACCTTTTGGCAATATGGGATGGGTTCCCCCGGTAATATTTGGAGTATGACAATGTGCAACAATTGCACCAGTTGAACTTAAATTAGTTCAGTCAACAGATGTGACTTCTGAGTTGTTTAGGAACCATAACTATTTTCATCTGTTCAAAACTATTAGTTTGGGGTTTTTTAATTTTGATTATTTCTCTGTAAATTTTTGCTGTCCAGACTATGTGGATATAAGGCAGGTTTAAGAATGTCAGCACAGGATTGCACCAAATATAAAATTATACTCTATGTTGTTACAATTCAATAGAGGTAAATAAGACTACAGAGGTCCAAGATTTCTTGGTGTGAGTAGCATGTAAAGCTGGCTAGAAAAATTAATTTCTGCTGTGGGGAAAAGAGATTTGGAAGCAATTTAGAAAGAAAATGCAGAACCTAAGAATAAAAATTCCCAGCAGGTCCATTCTGGTCTACTGATAGATAGCAAGATCCTGTCAGCAGGGGACTTGCAGAGGTGGCCTCTGGTGAGACTAGTGCAAGCCAGCTCCAGCAAACTCATCGCTGGCCAAAACTGAGCACACCCACAACACTGGTGGTGCCTCTGTGGTAACACATTTAAGAAGGGGTTTTGTTGAGGCTGTTTCACCAATGTTTTTGCAAGCAGCAGTTGTTTTGCAAAATTAAACTCATTTCCACCTCCTTTGCCTGTATGGTCAACATTTTTTACAGCACAAATGCGCTCACCTGTTGATACACATGAAGGAGGATGCTTTTATCTTTGTGTTGTATGTATCATACAAGAACTAGAGAAATTTTGGTAGTCATAACAGAAATTATGCATTGTGGAGAAAAATAAAAAGTACAGTTTCTTGTATTGGAAAAAAATACTTTCGAGGTTTTTTTTCTTCTGTCAATCTTTCCTCTCTCATTTTCCTGGTATTGTATGAGAATTACAGCATGAAAGATCCCTAGAGAAAAAACAGAGTCCAGTTCCCAACATCACTCTGTCTCCAAACACATTATGCCAGCCAAGGGTCTCTTTTAGCTGTACATGCTTAGAATCACTGAGAGTATTATCTTGTTTGCTTGGCTGGGTTTGATGGTGTTTAGTTTTTTGTTGTAAGTTGGTTTGGATTTTGAGTGAAAATTTTTTGCATGTACTTTTTCCTTGATTTCTTGTAACTCACAGTACAAGAGAAAAAGCCAATGATGAGAGAAAAACAATTAATTAGATCTTCTTTGCTCATCATGATTTTTTTTTTTTTTTTTTTAGAGGACTAGACTCGTGTAATGATAAGTTCTTTGGAGGTGGGCAACTGGAGGATAGAAAGAGTATATATGTAGCAGATGGAAGAGGAGCCTGTCTTGCAGTTTTAGGAAACAGAGCTTACATTAAAGGAAGCAAAGTCTCAAATCATTAGAGCAGGAAAACCAAGTAATAAAGAAAAAATAGGCATATTTTTGGCCTGCTAGGATCAAAATGCCTTAACTTTGCTTACATGTCAAAGAGTGGTCTGGAAGCCAAATCTTTAGGTTTTGCATGGATTATTTTTCTTTCCTTATGTATTAATGTTGCAACCTGAACTTTGTTTTTATATATATAATCCATTTGTTTGGATTTTTCATATCTTTTTGAAAGTAACTTTAAACTCCATTACTTTTACTGCAGCTGAGTTGTGCTGACAATCTCTTGTTCTTCTTAACTATCCTTATGATAGTCCTGTTTGCTGCCTCCTTACAGATATGTGTGTGTATGTATATATAAATCTCTATATATGTGACCAAACATGTTCTTATTCTGTGGAACAAGTTTAAGACACTGTAGCCCTGCTGTCACTGTTGTCATCACAACTTACATTGCTAACATGAGGATAGTGTGTGCTGTGTTTCTGTGAAGCATCTTGACTTCTTTTTAAGACAAGATTTCAAGATTTAGTCTAGGTGAATACTACTGCTGCTTCTCTTGCTTGCTCACTTCCTCTTGAGGAAAACAAAATCTTCTGTAGTCCTTTTTTATGTGAATAGATTCATAAAGACAACGTCAATCAGACACCTAGTAAAGAATAAAATCAGGAGTAGCTGAAATCATAGCTAAATGCAAAGTATGTTCTTATATCACTTGCTTCTGTGCTTGTGCATTTTTATATGCTTGTATGTGCCTATAACAGATCCACAATAGAATTTAAGATTTCAAGTTAGTGAAAATTCATATATTCGAGTAAATTAATGAGCTTATTAACAAGTATAACTGTGAAACAGGTCTCTTACAAGGTGACAGTATGATTTTTTTTTTTTTCTTTATTCTCAAATAATATTGGAAATCTAGTAAGATACTGTAACTTTGCTGAGATGGATGAGTAGGGTCTCTGCTTGTTGTGTGAGGGGAAAGGAAATGGGAGGAGGATGTATAAATAACAGACTCCTAAAAATAACCACAAAGCATGTGTGGAAAACAGTAAAATATTTTTGCTTCCATGGATTCTTGCTGTGTAAACAGAAGATAAGCACTTAAAAATACCTAAAAGTATGATTATGTCCCTATTAGATCACATTGTTTAGAAAGTAAACTTGTATGTTTATTTTTTCTAGGTTCAGGAAGGCATTTGAATCAGAGCCAACATTACAGTCGGGAATTAATTATGCAGTACTCCTCCTGGCAGCTGGACATTGCTTTGATACTTCTTTTGAGCTACGGAAAGTTGGTAATTCTAGCTTGCAAATTTGAAGTGAAATCACATTCTAGTGAAAGTATGACACTAGCCACTGTCATAGAGGAAAAATCTGACAGTTATATTTGAATGCTTTGATAGTGCACATATTTAAGTTGGTCTCCCTCTCACGCTGGTCCCACCAGGTGAGCATTTTCTTGGGGACCTGGTTCCAGTTTCAAGGTCTTAACTGTTTACTAGAGGTTAGTGAAAACTGACAGCCCTTCTTTGCAATGGCATCATTTGTGTGAAACAGGAACTCCTGAAGGGATATCCAGTTCCAGCTAGCATTCTTTAAAACAACAAACCAAACCCCTGGTAGAACTGTTGGGAATATGGACAAAAAAAATCCATCCTAATAGTGGGGATGCACTTGAGCTTGGGATGGACAGAGAGAAAAATATTTCTTTTCTGATGCTTTCTTTGAGCTTTCCTGAATGTGTCTATTCATAGAATCATAGAATCACAGAGTAGTCGAGCTGGAAGGTACCTTTTACAGACCATGTAGTCCAACCCCCCTGCCATGGTCAGGGACATCTTTCACTAGATCAGGTTGGTCAACCTAATCTTGAACTTTTCCAACAATGGGACATTCACAGCTTCCCTGGACAACGTGGTCCAATGTCTCACCACCCTCGTTGTAAAAAATTTCTTGCTCAAGAAAGAATAATTAAGGCGTCTATTTTGTATGTGATTTTGCTGGATTTGAGGAAAATGCCAAGTCAAAATTAGTCAGCAGTACTTTCAGGGAAGGTATGGGAGAAAGCACTGAATGTTGTAAGATGTAGTAACATATATTTTGCAACTGGCATTCTTTTTACGAATTCGTATAATTCCTGACTTACTGTGAAGTCTTTTTTTATCCTTCTGTTTCCTGAGGAGGTTGTCAAGTGAGAAAGAAACCATGTTTGTCACAGAATGTATCTATAATCAGCTACTGCTCTAGCGTAGAAGTTAGGTGTGCACTGTATGTCTAGAAGTATTTTTCTAGGTAGAGAAGTATTTTTGAGTGTGAAGGTCAGAGTGAGATGGTTAATTTCACATAGATAATGGAAATTACGTTGAAATTCTCTGATGTGATTGAAGGTATTTATTTGGATGTGATGGGCTGCATAGAGTTGCCCCAACTACTGTGTGTGCCCTTCTTCTAGAGGGTGAGATCTTGCTTTTTGTGTCAGGTAGAATACTTCAATCTCCTACTGAAATTTGGATTCTTGTGCCTTTGTAGGAGGTAAAAACACGTTTTGCTTTCTGCATAGCATTTGCAAATATTCACTCAGCCAGCCTAATTTAAATTAGATAGTTTATCAAAGCTGGGCTGTGTTTATTATGTAGTTTGCTTTGAGTCCCTCGATTTTAAAGAAACTTATCAATTGTACACAGGCTGCAGTCAAATAGATTTGTTTAAATTAATTTTACTGATGAAATCTGTGTGCTACTTGTAGGGATCAGATGTTTGCTATCATCTCTCATGAGTTTGTCCAGTGGTGTTTTTCCTATTGCCTGTGTGGAGAAAGTTACATAAATTAAGATCCTTTGTTACTTAAGGTTCCATCCATGGATGATGAATGATTTAGTGGGGAAATATCTAGTAGCTCTTTGGTGGAAGGTTTTTTGTTTTGTGGAGTTTGGCTTTTTTGCTTGTTTAGTTTTTTGAGCTGCGGTTGTACCTCTCCATTATATAAATATTTTACTTGGTGTCTGCTGAAAACACTTGATATGGCAACCCCTCTTGTTATCTACTAGTGTCTATTTTTCTTATTTCATTCTTATTTCTTATTATGGGAAATATTGTCAAAATACTTCAAGCCTCAGACTGACTTAGCTATTTTGAAGTAAGTTTTCAAATACATATATACTGTAGACCCTATGTGTGTCATTGATTTCTTGTTGATAAAACAGTGGTCACCTGAATCATAGAATAACAGGCTGGAAGGGACCTCAAGGATTATCTCTGTCAATCTTTCTTGTCAAAACTGTGATCTAGACAAGATGGCCCAGCACCCTGTCCAACTGAATCCTGAAAGTGTCCAATGTTGTGGAATCCACCACTTCCCTGAGGAGATTATTCCAATAGCTGATTGTTCTAATTGTGAAAAATTTTCCTCTTTTGTCCAATCACAATCTCCTCAAGGGTAAATTGTACCCGTTTTCCCTTGTCTTCTCCATGCAACTCCCTGTAAAAAGAGTCCATCTTCTTTGTAGCTGCCATTTAAATACTGGAACATGATAATAGAATCTCCTCTAAGCCTTCAAGCTCAAGGCTGAACAAACCCAGTTCTCTCAACCTTTCCTCATGTAGCAGATTCCCAGTCCTCTTATCTTTGTGGTCCTTCTCTGGGTTCTCTTCAGCCTGTCCACATCTTCTTTTGCTTACTGGGGACCAAAACCAAACACAGCATTCCAGGTGTGGCCTGACAAGTGCTGAGTAGAGTGCGTTGATGACTTCTTTATCTCTGCTGGTGATGCCCTTGTTGATGCAGCACAGCATCCCGTTGGCTTTCTTTGCCACTGCAGGATGTGGTTAACTTGTACTGAGCTGGTTGTCCACCAGGACCCCCAGGTTCCTTTCCACACAGCTTCTCTCCAGCTGGGTAGATCCCAGCCTGGGCTGCACTCCTGGATTATTTTCCCAGGTGCAAGACCTTATAGTTGTCTCTATATGATGAGGTTTGTTAGCTGGCTTGAGTTATGCTACATTCTGAGGTCAATTTAGTATTTTCATCTTAGGCTAATGCTAATGTTTAAAACCTAAAAAAAAGCAAAACTGCAGAGGTTGCATGGGAAAATGTTTTGATTTTTTTCCAGTCTCAAGAATCTCTTACATGTGTCCATTCATTTGATGTCACTTCTTGTTTAGATCTGTGTGTACAAGACCATTTGTTAGCAGTAGTTAGATATGCCTGGCAGTGCTTTCAATTCAGTGCCCACTCACAGCATTATCTGTAGCACGTAGATATTAAAGGAAGTCTGTCTTCTGGTGGGAGATGAGGAGAGACATGAAAGCAAGCTGGTTGAAGTTCAGTCCAGGTTATATGCGAACAATATTGTTAGGTTGGTAAAGTCTAAGAAAGGATATGGTCCCTAACAGTATTTCAGAGAGTGCATAAGGCTGTAATTAGAAGATGCATATCTGATTATATTGGCAATATTGTAATAACTCCAGTAAAACTAGGAATAAGTCCAGTATTGAAGAGAATTTTTACCAATCTGTATCAGATCAGAAAATCTGCCTTCTAAAAATTCCTACCTCTACTTGTTGGTTTGCAACTAAATGATCATGTGAAGTATTAATGAAAATCCTTCTATCGTCTGGATAGTATTGCTTTCTTACGTGTACAAGATTGTAGAACTTTGAGACCAAACCAGAAATGCAGTGCTTTGCATTGACAGTAATCATCTCTGCAAAATGTGTGACTTTGACACACAAAGGATCCTGTAATATGAATTGCTCTGTCAATATTTGAGCAAGGAAAGCAATTTATTTATAAAGCCTTCATAGTAATATTTAACTGGTAATGTCTACTTACTGTATCTTATTTTCCCCACAAGCTGTGGGCATATTCTTGGTGTTACAAAAACAATTGCATTTCTGGCATTAATGGTTCCTCTATTTTGGCTCGTTTATTTTCAAGGCAAAAAAATATTAAAGTATACTGGAATTCAACTGCTGCTTTTTTCTCTTCCTCTATGAATGCCAAGTTTATCATGGAAGGGGAGAATGTCTTGACTTTGCCTGGGTTTTCTTATACTCTCAAAAACCTTCTAAAGGTAGTGAAATAAAAATAAACTAGAGAAGAGAAATTATAGGAGGAGGACACAAACTCAGAGTGAAATTCAAGAAAGGTGTTCACTTTGCATAGAAAGGGTTTTTTTGTTCCTCCACCCCCCCAAAAAAGATCAAGCCCACTGGAAAACAAAACAAAAAAATCTCCCACCTCTATAAATTGTAGTCTTTTGAACCTATTGATGATGTCTCCACATTTGCAACTGCATTTTTCCCACTTGCCTTTCAGGGATAAGTAAGTTTGTAGAGGAAGGTCAGCAAACCAGAGGGATTTTTAGCATTGAGTACCTCATCTTTCTCAGAAGAATTTGTTGAGAGGCTGATGTTGTCTTCTCTAAGGTAATAGGGTCCACTTCACAGAATACTTGGATAAAAATTCCAGTTCATCCAGGCTATGTAACACTAATGATTCCCAGACTTGGTGTCCTCACATACAATTGGTGCTACACATCCATTCTTTCTCCCACTATAGCTCTCTCTTATTCTTTGAGCTGGGACTCAATCCTTGCTATCAGCAATCTTGCCCTCCCAACAAACACTTCTCCCCGCCAAGCCAGTAATCCCAGTCCCTCCCCATGTGAGTTGTACTTTTCATCAAAACCACACAAACGGTTTGTACCTTGCTATGGCTCTGTTCCCACATCTGGAGCACTGGGGGGCTATGGTGGGTGGGTTTTTGCAGGCACAGTGAAGCATGGCAGAGTGTGTAAGCCTGTGAGCCACAGACCAGTGCTACTGCTCGCTGTGACAAACACCTTGTGATAGCTTGTCACCGTTCACTGCAGCTGCAAGTGCCGTCGCCTGGTACTCAGCGACAGCCCTCCACACAGCTCAACTGCTCCCTTTCCCCTTCCTCCCAGCAAAGGTATATGTCTGAATTGATCCATGTATCCCTGTGATACCAATTCTTTACTTCCTTTGTGATGAGGTCACATTCAAAGCCTGTGGGAATCAGTAGATACCTTGTATATCAGACATTCTAGCAGAGCCCTTCAGCCTCTGAGGATATTGATGAGTAGTGTTACTCTAGGGTCCTGGGGGAGATTGATTTTTCCCATTTACTGCGTTTTGTGGATAGTGCACAGGTTTTGCTTTCTAGAACCCAACTGCAGTTGAATACGTTTAACACAAATTCCCCCTTCCTATCCTACTCTGACAAATGTAGGTGTACATCCTCAAGTGATCTCTTGACAATGTGGGTGTATATAGCACCCTGGCTTAAAGACTTGCAGAGCTGACATAGGTAGAGGTGGTCCAGAGGTACCGCTGTATGTTGTGGAGTTGGAGGTGAGGTATATTGCATCATGTCTCAGGTAAATCTGAGATATTTTGTAAAATCTATTCCATTTTTTTTTCTCTTCAGGAATAACTAAACAAACATATTTCCCAGGAAGCAAACAAATGTTATTATATGATTTAAGTATTATTTTGTTCTGTACATTACTCAAGCGTGACAGTTTCTTGTTGACAAGAGCACGAAGTGTGAAATACAGCTGTGAAACAGGCTATAGACCATTTGGATACAATTTCACATTTTCAAAACATTTATTGTCTGATATTCATAACATAAAAATGTGAACAATGTGAGAAAACAAAATGAGTTTTGTGAACTGAAATGTAACGATACTCATTTTGGTAAGATTTTTTGCTGTTTCCAGTATGAAGTTTAGTTTGCTAGCTACTAAAGGAAGGTTAAGGGAAAAATAAAGATCAAGAGTTGCATTGAAATTTCTTGTGAATACTCAGCCTTAATATCAAGGACAATGGAAGGTGATGTGGGAGGAAAACTGTCATAGTGGAGTAGTGTGGGAACAGTGAATAGAAGACTACAGTGGTGAAGTGGTTTGTCTTGTAAGCTGCAAATTGTTTTATTTGCGGGGGATGGTGTAGCATGTCTCATACTAGCTATAAATACATAGCAGCTAATATTAACTAAAAATTATCCTGAAGGCCACAGGGAAACTTCTAGTTCTCAGAAAATCTAGCAAATCAAAATAAAACCTGAGGCTCTCCATGGTCTTGAGATGCTAGGGACTTTTGAATATTAATAGATGTCTTTCATTGGGGTAGGACTTGCGGCAATTAAAAGAACATCACTGCTGGAGGAAGCCCAGTGGATCATCTGTTCCTTCTGCATGGGACCTTGTCTATAAAGGTAAGTTTGGGGCTTGGGGCTTGAAAGTAAAAAAAAAAAACAACCCAAAACAAAGCAGAAAAAAACATAATAGGTGCCTTATTCAGCATCTGTTAAGTTTTTACAGCTATGTTGTGTAGCCTAAGGCCCCAATTTACCTTTACAGATGAGGTCCATGCAAGAACGTAGGTAATCTGACTAAGGCCTTGTCCTGACAGTGATGTCTTAAAAGTTCCTTTTCTGAGAAGCCTTTAGGAAAAGGGGGAGGGGGAAAAAATCTGCTACCACTTAGAGTGTTTGGAAGGCTATATAACATTACCTGGTAAGTATGATTTCCATCTTACTTCATTGAAGTGGAGATGCTACAGTAATTTAAGCCATTAACAGATTTCAAATCACAGAAATGGTTATTTTGCAATTGCATTAATACATTCCTGTGATCTATTATTCTTTTTACTACAGGAGTAAAGATCAGCAGCCTGCTTGGTAAAAAAGGGAGCTTGGAGAAACTGCAGAGCTATTGGGAAGTGGGATCTTTCTTGGGGGCCAGTGTGTTGGCAAATGACCATATAAGAGTGATCCAGGCTTCAGAAAAGCTATTTAAGCTAAAGGCACCAGCATGGTAAGGTGATGAACAAAGTCATGTACATTGCTATGCATTAAAATACTGGACTCCTCCTGCTTTCACATTTCAGCATCATATTTAGCTGACAAGAGATTAGTTTTGGTTTTTAACAGATTTTGCTCTGTATATTGTGTCACTGCACTTTTACCTGGTCATGGGAGACTCTTCCCCTTATGCCCTTATTCAGGAATAAATACGGTATGGGTCTTTAATTTGGTATCGGAGGGCAGATTCACCATTGGCTCCAGGCTCTTCTGAGGGCAAGGTAAAAGGAGGAGTTGCTTGTAGGCACCATACTTCAGTGGTTACATTGCTAAAGAGAAGTGATAGTGGCTTTTGGGTTTAGTGATAAGTGCCTGAAAGTTTTTGGGAATGCAGACAGCTTGGCTAGAGAGGCATGGATATACCTTGCAATACTCTGATGATTATTAAACCTGTTTTACAGCTGTTCTAGGAACTTGAACACGTATTTGCTGTATGGTGTAAGTTGCTTCTCATTATGATTGAGAAGAATGCAGCTTAAAGTCAGTTAACAGAAAGGTTATAAATCTAAGGTTAAAGACAACCCTGTAGACTCAACATCTGTTATGCTAAGGCCGAGAAATGTGTGTTGTGATAGCAGGCTCCTGGCACCTGTTTTGCTCTGAATATAGGCAACAAGTAAGGACCAGTCACTCACCAAGGGCTGGGATCCTGTTACCTGGGGAGAACTCCTTTCTGACTAAAGTCACTCTGCAAATTGAAAGAGTGCATATGTTGCAGCCTATGTATTTTTGTCTTTTTATAAAGCTTAGAAAGTGTCTCCAAAAGCTGATCAGAGTGGAATCATAGAATGGTTTGGATTGAAAGGGACCTTAAAGATCACCTAGTTCCATGCCCCCTGCCATGGGCAGGGACATCTAGTAGACCAGGTTGCTCAGAGCTCCATCCTGTCTGGCTTGAATACTTCCAGGGATGAATGTATGTGTGCTAAAATGCAGAAATGCTAAACTTCTGTATCAACATAACATAGGAAACTGTCAAAGTTAAGAACTCTAATTTTCTGGCCAAATGCTTTATAAACGCTGTCTACAGTGTATTTATCTGCACAGTTTTCCATTTTTACTATGTGCATATTTTACTGAGAAGCTGGATAACAATCTTTGGAAGTCTCCTGGTAGAGTTTTCTGGAGTTTATGAATGCTTGGTTGTCACGATTTTATGTACCAGTGCCTTTGGGCTTTAAGTCTGTGGATTAAACTCTGAAAAGACAGTACACTCATTTGTGCTTTAGAAAGAATTTCTCCTGTGAGCAATTCCTTCCCAGTCTATTGCCTGCTGTTCAGCAGAGCCCACTTGGTGCAAAGGGGAGCAGATACAGTGCCTTAAGCCAGATATCCCCATGGCCTAAGAAGGATGATTGGAAAATGCAGAGCCATGGAACTGTTCCCAAAATGCCTTCTGAGTTTACATTATACCTTCTTGTCATAAGCCTAGAAACAGTCTCCATGAATAGTCTTAATTGCGATAAGGTAACAGCTGTGATAAATCCTCTTTAAGCGTGTATATCTCATTGCTGTAGTATTCATAAAAATTATATAAGATGGTTTGCAACTTTTTTGTCAAAAATGCCAGGAGAAAGCAGTGTTATGAGAAGCCCCAGAAATCAGCCCCAGAGAGCAGAGCAGCCAAGAGAGAATTGTGGAATCATTATGGTTGGAAAGGACCTTTAGGACTGTCAAGTCCAACCTTCATCCCAACATCTCCCTAACCACTAGACCATAGCCTCAAGTGTTACATCTACTCGTTTCTTAAACACCTCCAGGGATGGTGACTCCACCACCTCCCAGGGCAGTCTGTTCCAGTGCCTGACCACTCTCTCAGTAATGAGCTGCATTTAGGCGAAACATTCAGCGCTGCTGTTGTCCTTCCCTGGCAATTCCGAAAGGATAATGTCTTTATAGGATAATCAATTCCAGAAGTGTCATGTTTTAGAAATTTGTTAAACATCTGCCAGTGCTGATACAATACAGAAGGCAGAACAGTGTAGAAAGTTAAACTAGTGGACTTTTCATCTGAGGTTTTTATTTGAGATTGATCTCATGTCAAACTTGTTTCAGTAATGACCAGTTTGGTCCACAGGTGTAGCTATTTCATGAAACTTTCATGGTTTAGGATAAAAGACAATAATACAGGATCAGGAATTTATGGAGGAAGGAGTGTCCCAGAACTTATTCATATTTCAAGTTACTAATATAGTAGCTATCTTCCCAGCTCTAAATGGGCAGTTGCTATTATTAAAAGCAATCCTAGAGAACCAAAATCTTACTGTCTGCCTTGGTGTTGCAATGGTGAATACTTCAGTTGTGATTAAAGGTAGAGACATTATTATTTTAAAACTGCATTAAACATGCTATATATGTATGCTTGGATGATCACAGGTACCTGAAATCTATTGTGGAGACTATTTTGATATCTCAGCATTTTAAGAAACTGACTTCAGAACAACATACGGCCAAACAGGAACTTGTGGACTTCTGGATGGACTTCCTTGTTGAAGCCACAAAGACAGATGTGTCTGTAGTTCGATTTCCAGTAAGTGGTTGTTTTGTTGTTGGTTTTGGGTTTTTTTAATAAATTGTGATATAAAGGAAATTAACACCATTACTTGTTTTTAAGTTGCCAGACAATAAACTGCTTGTCCAGAGAATATGTATTTGGTCTGCATATTGTATGGGTTTTAATAGATTGCATGTAGCTGTAATGAGATTACACAGTGTGTTCCGCTTGAAAGTAATCAGGAAAAAAGGTCAAGATAAAACTTTGCTATTTAGTGTTTGCAACCAATGGGTACACTTCTAAAGCAAAACTTTGCAGTGTATTCGAGGTGATACTACATTAAGTATATTATGCTTAGAAGAAAAGATATTTAATTTTAGTCTCTTTCTAGCTCAGCAGGCTTTGCATAACCTTCTGCCAATTAAGCCTGTGCTCTGTTAGCAGCTAAAAATCAACCCAAGCAGCCAGAAATATATTGCTCCAGCTACTAGACAATGTATTTCAACAACATTGCACTATATGTATACTTTTCTGATTTCTTCCACAAACAATTTTCTAAAAATTTTTATTAGATACCCTACTGTTGTACAATATCCTGAAAGTATACTGTGAAAAGATCTTTGTTTCCTGTGCATATTAACTATATATGTATGGGAAATAACATCTTGGTTACTCCTTTTAGCTAACCATTGGCAAATACAGCTTTTTGTTTTAAATAGCAGGTGCTGTTGCCTCCCAGATACTTGAAGTGCATACTGGTTGTGTTGTACAGTTCTTTTTGCTCCAGTGTGTAGATAAGATAATAAGCCATAAGGAAGACTCTAGTGTTGAAGAGCAACAGCTTGAGGCAGTAAAGTGAAAGCAGCATGAGACTCTCTAGGGAATCTGGTCCTCCTTCTCCGAGGAGAATGTGTGAAGTTTTGTAGGGAAGCAAAAAATATTTTTAATTCTTTGGCATTTGTAAAAGACAAGGCTATGTTCTTTTTAAATTTTTGATGGTCAAATGGTGCAATTAGATACTTAAAATAGGCTCTGACTTATGAAACTGTCCAAGTCAAATGTTCTGGATTTTCATTAATATCAAGAGACAAACTGAAACTGATCATTGCAGTAGCATGTGCCAAAAGATAAACCCATTGACCACATAGTTTGATTGTGTTGTACAGGAAACTATCCTGGTGTTGCAGACAGACATACATGATATCTCATAATACAGAAATTCTATTTGTCCCTATTCAGAGGGAAAATTACACCATTCAACAAATCGACAAACTGAAACAGTAACTTTCTTTTCCCTCCCTTCTCCCAGGTTCTTGCAAATAATTTACTCTAAAGGAAGTTTTTTTGCAGATTTCTTGTGAATTTTTCTCAGGTCTTGAACTTAAGAACTTCACTGTCCATCAGTACTAGCTTTACTAACAATTACTCTCTTACCTGGTAGCATCAGTGTCATCAAACTCCATTCAGCTTTTAGAGGAAGAAATAACAAGGCATGTGGGTAACTTGCTCTAGGCTAAAGACCATCAATTTGTGAGATGGTCTAAACCAGATTTTAGTAATTTTAAGTGTCTGGAGATGCCAAGCCACATATTTGAAATCTCATTGGTCATAATTTATAGAGTTAAATGCCTAAATACTTAAATTTGGTCTTGCACTTCTTCCAGTGTATCTGTGGGCTCATTGACTCTGTAGGAGGTGACATGGCTTAGATTTGTGTCTAAGCCATGACTCTTCCCAAGACTTTCTGCTTAGGTGTTTATGGGGTTTTTTTTAGATAGATGTAGACCAAGTTGCCCCAGTCAATCACTATTTCCTAAAGCAATTATTTGAAGTTCAAAAATTTTTGAATGAGATATTTTGTATCTTGGATATTTTGAAGATCATGTTTGATTGGAGCTTTTATGGATGAGGAAAAGCAGAGGAAAGAAAGGAGATTATCAGTTTGTTAACCATCTTCAACTTAAGCCCTATTTTATAAATGTCTTTCAGCTGAAAACTGGGGGCTAGAAATCCTCCTGTGTTATGCTGCAGTGGAAGAGAGTAGATTTTTCTTGAATTAATAACAATACATTTTGAAGAATGAGAATATCTTCAACACAGGCAACATAGATTTGGAGTCTTAGACCTCAGATTTTAACCACTGAAAATCTAAAATAAATAGTGCTGATGAGAAGCCACATTTCTTCAAATAGCTAGACATGACTTTTTTTTAAAGCATGCTGGAAGCTTGAAAGATCTGGAAGTAGTTCTAGCAGAACATTATTAAAGTGACAGAGTGGTCGGATTCATTTACTAAGTGGTAATGTTAGACTAAATTTTGCTGCATTGCATCTCATCTCTTTTACATGATGGTTCTAGGTTTTGTTTCACTTTTTCCAGGACATTTTCGGTAATTTTTAGCTCTCAGCTTCTTGCAGGGGTGCTTGTTGCTTTTGAGAAATCCACTTTATCAGGTGGCTGCAGTTCAGTGGTCTAAATCAAAAGCACTTCAGTCTAGCTCTAAGTTGACGTGCTTTTCTGATTTACCTAAATACACTTCTACCAAATGAATCCTGTCCACATGGGAGATGGGGAAATTCTTGAATGACATTGCAAGAGAATGAATTGATAGAAAGATTTCAAAATCTGATAATGTTTAGAGAAATAATTTGGAAAATTATGATATGTGCTACCAGTTGACATATAATAGCCTTATATAAAAGACTAAGAGAATTGGCTTCTTTTTTAATCTTACCTTACTGTCAACAGTCCTAAATTAGCCCAGTACCTAAAATTTTACTTTTCATGCTGTTTTTCCCTGCTTTTCCTGTTATGGTATGACTACAGAAATACTTTTAACAGATTTTAATATTTTTAAAGTTCTACATATTTTGTACTAACACTTAAAAATTGGGTTTTTTCCACAAGGTTTTAATATTAGAACCAACAAAAATCTATCAACCCTCCTATCTCTCCATCAACAGTGAAGCTGAGGAGAAGACTGTATCTATCTGGCATGTGCTGCCTGATGACAAGGTATACCATGATGATGTCTGTAGTTGTAACTTTTTTCAACATGCAAAAGCATGCATGGTACATGTATATAATATGTAAACAGATGCACCTAATGCTGTGGACATATAGTGCTATGGTTTATTTGTTGTTGGTTTGTTGGGGTTTTTTTTATAATATGGCATTCTTAATTGATTTTTTTGTCCTGTTGTTCAATGGATCGTTTTTCTTCATCGTTTTTAACAATAAATTGCATCTTTTAGGCTGTTTTAAACCAGTCTATAAGATACAGAAAGTCTGTTGATTAAGATTTATTAAGTAATTTACAGTATACTGTCACCATAAAAATAATATAGCTTTAAATTACTTACACAAACAGAACTGTCTTCTTCCTGTACTTTCAGTATTGCTTGTCAGCTGTGGTAAATACTCCTTTCATATGAAAATAGTAGACTGGTGTCTTAAATTGGCTTTTGATTTATTCTATTCCTAAGAATTATTTGTCAGAAGGAGGGATGGATACTCAGGAGGTCTAGAAACTGAAAAAGCTGGGAAGTTCATTTATCAATATGTGAAATAGCCAGATGTATTTGGAAAGGAGCTTAGAAAATCTGGAGGTGCAAGGGGAGAGGAAAACCTAGAATGGTTATTGCATTGTGGGATGCTTAGGAAGCAAAATCTTGATAAGAGTGAAGACAGGAAGGTCGTTGTAGTGCCTCAGAGGAGGACAGGAGCATAGAAACATAGAGGTAGTGTATGAAGAGTGAATGGAGGCACAACACTGGAGATGGTGCAATTTGTAAGAACTAGCATTGCTCATTCTTCCATGGCAGCCTTGCCTTAGAGCACAAACTGAAATGTTTGCCTAGACCAATGAATTTCTATTTATTTGTGGTTTATTCT
>VYZX01020817.1:164565-179781 GCA_013401335.1 Brachypteracias leptosomus | reverse complement strand
TCCAGCTGCAAACCTCCACATTTTCAGAGTTTTGCTTTTGTTTGAAGAGGAATCTTTCAGAGTTTTGTTTGATCTCCAGAGAAAACAGATTCTTCATTTTCATTAAGGATGGATCCTGGTGTCAAAATGTAAAACATTTTATGATATTTTAGTGTTTCATTATAATTCTGGGAGAAGTCATATGGAATTATTGCATCATCAACAGTTGGGCCTCTTTTTGTGTTTTCATTAAATGAGAGATCTGTTGTGTCTGGTTATAAAACTGGACCTTTCGTGAAGAGAGATGTATGTGAGAAATTTCTGCTTACATGTGTATATTACAGAGGTCAGTTTTGAACTGGTTTTTGGGGTTTTTTTTGTCAAACAAACCCTTACTGTTTTACCAAAGTCTTTTGAGCATTTATTTTTCATGAATACTGCATGAGAAAATGTAAAGTAAAAAATAGCCAGAATACCAACATGGCCACATTTGATGGCAGACTGATGCAACTCATTTTAAGTCAGTGCATATACCAGACACAAATTTAACTTTGTATTTTGCTTTTAAGGTATGAATTTTATCCTCCATCACTATTGTTGGGGTCTGAGCTCATCCAGTTGGCAACAAAGCAACCATGCAGCCACTCACTCATTCCAACCTCCCTCCAGTGGGATGGGGAGGAGGAAATACAACAAAAGGCTTGAGGGTCGACACAAAATAAATTTAATTTAAACAAAACCACTGCCAAATCACCAATTGAATCAGAGTAGGACAGTGATAAATATAATCAGATCTTAAATACACCTTTATCCCACCCCTCTCTTTTCCCTCAGCCCAGCTCTGCTACGTCCTAAACCCATCAGAAGTGCAGGGGGACGGGTAATGGGGTTGTGGTTAGTCCCAGTCTGTTCCATGTGGTTTCTGCTGCCCCCTCCTCCTCAGGGAGAAACCTCCTCACAGCCCTCCCCAGTGGCAACATGGCATCTCTCCATGGGAGACAGTCCTTCACAAACTTCTCCAGCCAGTGTGGGTCTCTTCCACAGGCTGCAATCCTGCTAGCAACAGATCGTTCCAGGATGGGTCTCCATCAGACTTCTTTGGGAGCAGTCCTGCTCCAGCGTGGGGTCCTCTTCAGGATACAGATGGCATTCTGTCCCACCATTGATCTCCAAGGTCTGCAAGGGCTCAGCCTGCCATCTCACCATGGGCTGAAGGAGAACGGCTGCTTCAGCTTGTCTACACCTCTCCTTTTTCACTGACCTCAGTTTCTGCGTGGTTGTTCTCTCTTAAATATGTTATTGTAGAGGTACTGATTGGCTTGGCCTTGGGCAGAGGTGGATCTGACTTGGAGCCAGGAGAGCTTCTCAAAGCTTCTTACAGGAACTACACCAATAACCCCCTCCCTTGCTACCAAACCCCCACCAGGCACAAAGCCAACACAGCTGTAGTCTTGAAAGTCTTCTGAAATCATAGAATCATAGAATTGTCAGGGCTGCAGGAGACCTTAAAGATCATCTAGTTTGAACCCCCCTGCCATGTGCAGGGACACCTCCCACTAGATCAGGTTACTGATCCAGGAGAACCATGAGAGAGTGTGGCTGTTGAAAACAATACATTCATTTCAGTCATTCCACCCAAGATACTGGGTGGATTTTTTTTCTTATCCTGGATTTTTTTTCCTTCACTAAAGCTATGAAATGTTGAAAGTACTTCATGCCTTTTGTTCAAGCACATTGTGTTGATCATAACTTGGTAATTGCAGGAATTTATGAAATACTGTGTGAGAGGTGAAAACACTGTCAACACATCCACTCAGATATACTTCCTTTCCTTTGCCACAGATTTGCTCTTGATTACCAAAGGCAGTGAGTCAAAAAGCTCTACTGCCATCACGTTTAGCTGCTTGTTCTTCATTTGCCAATAAGAATTTTTTTTAAAGGCACAAAAATTGCTAGTATTTAAAAAAGAAGCTTCAATTTAGATTACTAAAACCAGCAAGCTGCCAAGATGAAGATATGAGTTTCAGTGTAAGAAATTAAGAATCATATAGAACACTTGAATGGGCTGCCCACAGAGGTGGTGGAGGCCCCATCCCTGCAGTCATTCAAGGCCAGGCTTGATGAAGCTCTGAGCAACCTGATCCACATAGAGATGTCCCTACTTGTGTAGGGAGGTTGGACCAGATGACCTCTGGAGGTCCCTTCCAGCCTAAAACATTCTGTGATTCTATAACAAATAGTTTGTTTAACGCATATCTTTTAAAAGGCATGGCCAATATTCCTGCCTGAGCAGCAAGGCTGTATTGGTGGTAGCAGAAATAAATTTCTGTGTTTTGAACCCTCAATTCATGAGTGTGCTGCAGATCATGAGCTAATTTAATTAACCTGTCAAAAATAAGATTAGTTCAAACAAGATGGAGGTAGTTGGGACAAAGAGTTAGTTTATAGCTGTTAGCTTATAGCCTCCTCAAAGTGTTTTATTTATTTATTTTTAAATCTCAATTTTGGACTAATGTTGCCTAGGAGTAGAAGTTAACAGCATTTCATGTGCATGTGATGTATTGCATTTGTGTTCTATAGCTGTGTGTCTCCATGTGTGTCTCCTTTTCTATTTGTCTCCATGCTACTATTTCCAGTAAAAGTAAAAATTTTGGTAATATAAGCATCTCCACTGCATGTAATAGAGATATTGTAATATTCTGCTGCCCTCTAGGCAACTATGTGAGTTATCTGTCGCAGTCTGTGAGGGTTTGAAATAATTTAGGCTTCTTGCCTTTGTACGTCCATGCTGCTGCTGAGCAGTTATTTGACAGTTATTTTTAGATTCAGAATTCACCTGTGAACAAAATGGTAATTTCATTTCCAGAATTAAATCACATCATGTGTTTGCTCATGTAGTCTCTGGTCTAACTAATATTTGAAACAAAACCCTCTTCTTAGAAATGGGTACAAACATTTACCAGTAAAAGAAGCAGCAATGTTATTTACCTAACTGATAGCATGTTAGTGTACAATGATTTTTATTTTGGTTAGTAGTTTTGTTATCATATTAGCATGTAGTTTTATTGGCTGATTATGGCTGAAAATCATTAATTGTATCACTCATTCAAGCTTTAATGCAAATCCTTCACACAGATGTTACATTTACTAGGTTAGCTACAAGCAAAGAAGGTGCTATAATTCCACTGGAGAGTGTTGAGAAGGTGTTTAATACCTAGCATTTAACTTCACTTGAAGGAAGCTAAGTAACTCATATCTTTGATATAGGACCGTAAAATTATTAGGACTTTATGAATTATTCTAGTCTGTTCTATAAGTTGTTCTGCATTACTTTTCCTGCTTTTAGCATATTCATATTTCAGTTAATTAGACAACATTAGTCTCTCTTTATTTAGAATGACGCCTCAGCTCAATTGCTGTTACCCAAGGCCCAGTTTGTCTGGGAAAAAGTTTGCTGAAGTAATTATGCACTTCTGTTGATGTTACAATTACACCAGTGGATGTGCATCTGTGGGGGAGTGTTTTCTATTACTGGATTGTATATACTTGTTCTTCCTGGTATTTCTGAACATCTATATAAATCTCCTACTGTGCTGTTGCAAAGGGTGCTTCATTTTATAGAATCCACCAGCAGACACCTTAGATTAGAGTGAAACAACTGCTTCTTTACACATTTGCCCCAGAAGAACACAGATTCTACTCATTATTTAAACATAAGAGGTTTAGATACTTCCCTGTATGGCTGAGTATAGTACAGCTATATAGGATACATATCTATGTGTAGATACAACACAAAGGTTGTTCTTTTCCTTAATAACTTGCTGTATCAAACATAAAATTTTAAGTCCCTTTCTTTTGTTCATTAAATGTTTTGCTCTGAGGTTCACTATGCACATAGAATCAGATAAATCTCTAGTATCCTGGCTCTAATTACTGGCCCATTTGAATAGCATTATGTGAATATAGTGCTATGCTTCATTTATGCTTAGAAATTACTCACTGTAAACTTTTCAGGTCTTGAGTTTTTCGTCCTTTCATGACTATGTAAGTCACTCAAGAACCGTATTTTTTGAAATCTGGAGAAATATGAAGACCCTTTCTTTGTAATCTTCTGTACTGAATTAAAATATGCACCTTTTCCTCATAAATATTTTTTTAATTTAGATACTGATTACAGCTATCTCTTACAGGACAACAGTGCTAGTACTCTCACTTGCTGATTCCACACAGTGCATTTCTTTGAGTTTGCTCCAGCAAGCTCCAGTCTTTAGAAATTCTGGTGTAACAAGGAAAAATATGTTACCTTTCTATTCTATTCTGATTAACAGACTGAGGTAGTTGGTTTATACTATAGGGAGTTCAATGCTAATTAAAGATCTCTGATATAAATTCTGCTAATCAAAGGAGTCAACACTTTCTATGTGTTTTTGTTTTACCTCCAGCTTTTGGTGAGAAGCAACAATCTTTCTGACAAGATTACAGTTCTGTCTGGGAAAACTGAGGAGATCTCCCTGCCTGAGAGTGTTGATGTGGTAATTTCTGAACCAATGGGTTATATGCTGTTCAATGAAAGGGTGTTGGAAAGTTACCTCCACTCCAAAAATGGTTGAAGTCAAATGGTGAGTGTGTCACCACAGTTACTCTCTGCATAGAGAAAGGAAGATAAAAAGCTTCTGAAATAAGATAAAAAAACCTTTAATTGGTAGTCCAGGATTGTCTGGTTTTATACTCTTCTGCTAGCTCTACCACTGACATCTAGGGGGCTGCGGGGAAGTAGTATAATGATGCAGGCACTGTTGCTATTGTACTATGCTTGGTCTTCTTGCTCTTTCACAGTGTAAATAGCTTTTCAGTATGCTGCTGTTGCACTGCTGAGTTCTGCTTGTGTTGTAATCTTAACCTGCTGCTATATAAACTATGACTGTGTCTCTGTTGCAACATGTCACAATAGATGATGACACACTAGCCTGAACTGCCAGACAGTGAAATGTAAATGAGAGGAGAACGGTCAAGTAGGATGAACTATTTTTTGTGGAAAAAGTCTAATACGTTGTCTTTGGGAAAACTGAAGTTCAAATTGTTTTGCATTCTTTCCTTGGGCTTCTCCCAAATACCTTACTCTGTTACTTGGATGTTGTCTTTTGCGTGACATATGAGACATTCATAGCATTCAGTGCTTTGATTTTCATCCCTCCCATGTTTTAAGGAGTTTTGAAGTAAATACATAAGTTCCAGGGCCTCAAGGGAACCTTCTGTGAGAGGCAAATCTGAGCATCCAGTTTCTGAATGATACATCTTTCTACATGAACTGCTGAAAATGAACTATGAAGTCTCTCCTTAAAAGATTTGTTTAAAAGAGACCTTTCTCAAGTAAAACTACTGTAGCATGGAAGTTTTTGAAGCATGGGCTGAATCTACGCCTCAATGCAGGATGCTAATGACTTTACTGAGTCATTTCCAACTTGCAAAGCATGTTTGGGTAGAATTTTTCAAGTTAGCCATGGAACTTAAGTCTCCCATTTAGATTCTTAGAGCTTGGTTTCAGAGGAGGGCTTCTGAAAACTGATCAGTAGTTTGCAATGAATGCTTTTGAAGATATGTGCCTAACTTTCTGATTGCTCACTTGTATGGTGATGATGAATCACCTTATGAGGTGATTATTAAACTTAATGATTGCACTAAGTTAGCTGAAATTATGACATTTTGAATAAGTTGCTAATATTGAGTACCAGTCAGTTTTTGAAACTTTCTGTTCCAAATTCTCTGCAAACTTGTTACTATTCGCTCCACAGTCAGTTTTAAAAAGCATATCTATTTTGTGAGTGGCTGTTATTCTGTATTTAAATTCCTGTGGACTCTTCCTACATGATGTACTTATAAGAGGAGAGCTGTTCCATTTTCCTTCAACTCCTTTACCTGTCCTTCCCTTCAACTACGCATTGTCTTTTATACCAGGTTAAAAAAGAGTGAAGAAGTATGCTCAGGTGTAGTTCAAATTAACCAGGCTTTGCTTCCTGCTTCCAGAATACAAGGGCTTTCATTTAAGCTGGCAGGCAGTCTGATGCACTGTCTACTGAAAATAATGGAAGGTAATTTCTCTGCCATTAGAGTGTGAGATCCTAATGAAAATGGATTCCTGTAAACTAGTAGATCAGGATTTCATTCCCTCCTCTGTCACTGATTTGCCGCTTCAGTGAATAAAATTCTGTTTTTTCACTTCAGCATCTGTGAAACAAACAAGTAAGGTGTAATATACATTTTTGTGTTTGTAAAATTTTCAGTGTTTACTCTGAAGTGCTATGATTTTCCTGTATAAAAGTCTTAAGAGTGAAGTGCATGTTACAACTTCATTCATTAACAGCAATTCTTCCGAATTTTACCAAAACTATACCCAGCCATTTAATTCAAGATCAAATTTGAGCTTCACACAGATGTTTCATTTATTAGGTTAGCTATAAGCAAAGTAGGTGCTATAATTCTACTGGAGAGTGTTGAGAAGGTACTTAATAGTTAGCATTTCACTTCACTTGAAGGGACCTAAATAATTCAAATATTTGATATAGGACCATAAAATTATTAGTACTTTATGAAGTGTTTTGGGCTATTCTGTAAGTTATTCCAGGTTGGTTTTTTTTACTAAGTGCTTCAGCATGTTCACATTTCAGTAACGCATATATTAATGAAACTAAATGTTAAGATACCTGAAGTGTATGACAATTGCTGCTTCTGAACTGGTGATTTCTCACTAGCGAAGACATTCCTGTAGACGTGTGTGTGGGACTACAGAATCACAGAATATCCTGAGTTGGAAGGGACTTACAAGGATCATAGTGTCCAACTCCTTACTTCACACAGGGCAAACTTAACATTAAACCATGCATTTAAGAGCATTGTTCAAATGGTTCTTGGAACACTTGCCTTTCTACTTTATACTGTCTTGGTTTTTTTTACTAGGAATGATGTTCCCAACATACAGTGACGTTCATTTGGCTCCTTTCTCTGATGAGCAGCTGTACATGGAAAACTACTCCAGAGCCAATTTTTGGTAATGATTATTTTAATAAGGGGTTTTTTGGTAATGTTTACTGCAATGACCACATCAAGTGGTCTTCACCAAATCTGATTTTTGGTTTTTTAAAGTTTTCTTCCATGCCCAGGTTACAGTATGACTGCTCATACATAGAAGGGTTTTTTCTGGCTGTCTCTGAAGCAAAGCTATGACAAAATCTTACTATTTCTATGGTGATTAAAGGAGTGAGAGAAATTTGAGTGATTTACATGCTGAATCCTTTGCTGGCAATGTTACTATATGCAGCTAGTTTGCGCTTTTTTGTCTTGAAGTGTAGATTGAGCCAGTTTGAAATGTTTGCATTGTATGGTCATAGTCACCAAAACTGAAACAGCATTCTTCTATGTGAAGAGACTGAAAAAAGGTAGAAGCAACTTCTGATAAGTTTTTGCATCTCAACTGTTTTTCTGTTCCTTCTTCCCAAAGATCCTGTTATTCTTGCTTATATACATGACATGTCAGTCATATAGACTGGACACTAAATTACAAGACTGAAGCACATTGTTGTACCACAGTGCAAATTCTTTATGACTTAATAAAGAAAACAGATTCATACTGAGTAGTTTGAAGCAGAAATACAGCTTTTTTTTTTCCAAGACTATAGAGGATTGGATGTTACTACTAATATGAAAGCATTTGATTTCAGACTGTTTGGGATACTTCATCTTCATTGTAGTAAATGTAAGACCACTGTGGAATACCTGTGGGATAGATACAGTGTATGTGTGTGGATCTCCATGAACACTAATATATATGATAATGCCACTGGTGGTGGGAAAAAACCTGCTGCCTTTTGTTGTTTGTGAATTGTACAGTTGGGACTGAATAGTTCAGTTAGAATAGTTTCTTACAGTTTGTTAACACAAATACACCATCTGCATTCTAAAAAAAAAACAGATAAAACTTCATCTGTGCCTAGTTGGCATACATTTATCTAGTAAGATTAATGATCTGTCAGCCACTATAAGGCTTCCAGAGAATTACATAAAAGGGGAAACAGATTTTTCAAATCTGCTTTAGTAAATAATTTATCTTTGCACCAAGAACATTATTGACATTGTCATTATTATTACAGACTGCAGTAATATTTTGTAATTATGATAGCGATCAGGTTGGTATCTAAATTGCAACATATTGCAGTCTTTCTTCCACCTATCTTTGCAAAACGATGTCTCCCATTTTTGACAATCTTTTTGTTACATGCTTTTAATTTTTTATGAGATAGTTTCAGCCAAACTACAGAAATACCACACAATTACCCTTGATGATACTCCTTGTATATCATGTTCTGTCTGACATATTCCTAGACAAAATAGTTCATGGGTTCACAATGTTATTTATTGCTGTTCTGAGATGTCCCCTGAGCAGTATGTGACAGTATCAGTCCTTCTATCAGTCCACGTAGTTGTAGTTTTTTGTGAATGTATGCCCAGGACATTGACTGTTAAAGAGGATTAAATACTCTTGAAGTTAGTGAGTGCTCTAATGACCAACAAATTACTACTTCTAGTGTCTTAAACCAAATGTGGGATCAAAATGTTCTGAGTGACAGTGCAGTAACTCTGCTTCTGCACCACCCTAGGACATTCATGTTCTTAATACTGAAAGGCCTGGATATCCTGATAGATCCAGAGACATAAAAATCCTATTTTAAAGAAAGCACTTCCTCAGAGCTTTCTTGTACATTTGAAGAAAACCATCAGGAACAAGTTGATGACAGACTGTGATTTGCTAAGTTTCAACTTCCACACCTTAAGAAACAGCTTTCATTCATTGTCCACCTTTATTATTTGGAGCACAAGATGTGTTTTGTGTGTAATAATTCCCTATTTAGCTAAATCTAAAGCCTGTGCCTTAGAGATTGGATATGGGTTTGGATCCAGTTGGACAATAGTACTTGAACAAAAGACTGAAAGAAATATCTAGATTTGCAATTTGAACTATCATCTAGTAAAGGCACCAGGACTATTAAAAAAAAATACAAAATCCTATGCAAAAATCTTGCTATGTCCTAACATTAGATGTAGCAGTTAGCATAGCCTGTGTACTATACAAAGGAAAGGCTACATGTTTCTTATACACTTAGAATTATTGTAATAATAATTATGAGACTGTAAGTATGTTTTGTTTCTCTTCAGTCCTATAGATTGGCTTACTGTTGTGATTCAGAGTTGCACATTAATTTGTATTTACCACTGATCATTCCTAGAAGTGTGATAATGTATAGTCTTCCACAGAAGAGTGTCTACTCTTCTGCTTTCTTTGTGAAAACTTTGCAAAGATAGAAAGATATAAGGCATAAATATGCAGTAAGTGGTTAAAAATAATGTGCATTTTTCCTGTATATCTCAGCAGTGATAAATAAGCAACTTCAGTTATACAGTACAGAAAACATACGGGAAAGGGTAGAAGATCCTCTGCAGTTACTAGTGCCAGCTTATTTCCTCTGTTGTGCTTGTTTAAGTTCTTTCCTTAAAGATAAATTCTCAGATATCTTTAAGGAATACAGTGATCTAGGCATCTTCCCTCTGTGCAATTAGCACAGAACTACTAATGCAGATTTTATCAGCATTAAAGGGATATTACCAGGTTGGTTCAGACTAACTCATCCACTTTTAAGTAAGTTACAATAGTTTAGGAGTAGTTTGATGTTGTAACAAGGAAAAATATTTAAAGTTGGTCTTTTTAAGTGGAGACTTGGAATGCTTGACCATGATTTTGTATCTAGATGACACTTCCACCACAAGAAGTTGAGCTTTCTTGCCATTTCCCCTTTCCATCCCCTTTTGTTTATGTTATCTGGAAGTAAAGATACCTATTAAACTTTCAAATTAATTGAAAAGAGGGTTATATGCAGGAGGAAGATTACTGAAAGCATGTATATTTTCATTTCAAATTTCATACTGGAAATAGTAAGCTGAGGAGGGCTTCAATTTGGCTTCTTGGCAGACAGAAGAAAAGGAAGGAGGTGTTTAGCCACACTTCACATGCCATTTACAGTTACTGTGCCTGGGTCTGATTGAAACTCAGAAAAAACCCACCATTTTTCCCTAAACATTTTATGTGTTACTGTTTCTAGGTACCAAAAATGCTTTTATGGGGTCACCCAGTCCAGTCTGCACAGCGCAGCTGTGGATGAGTATTTCCAACAACCCATTGTGGTAGGTTTTTATGTCTGGGGGTTATTTTTCTGGGAGTTATATTGGTCCCCTCCACAGGTACAGTAGCCTTGTTGAACAGAAAGACAACAGCTAACAGAACAGAGAGACAACAACTAACAGAACAACAACAGTGTGAATAGAACTGCTATCAAAGGTTAACTACTATATATAATATTCCTGGTTTTACTATGAATAACGAAAGTCTAGAGATATGCACACATTAGAAAGCCACAGCACATGAACAACTGTCTTCCTAACACAGCTACCTTCCCTTAGTGTTTCCAGTCTCTTAAACAAGTGACTTGACCTTGATTTTTCCATTCCTACCTCCGATCTACAAATTAAAGGAAAAGAGAAAGCAGCCAAGCAAACAGGTTTCTGTATTATGAAACAGCCTTTTTATTTGATATGTAAATACCCTTATTTTATTGATAACCTGGATCTAGCACCTGCCATTCTCTCCTTTCATTTTAGTAAAAGTCTAGGTGATACCTAGTTAGAAAGAAAGTGGGAGAAATTCTTCTAATCTCTCTGGGGAAAAAACCTAAACAATCCCCACCCCTTCCCCAGTATAATGCCTTAGTGTAGGTGCAATGAAAGAGTTTGCTTTCAGAAATTTAACCGCAACAAATCTTGGCTAGCTTTAGGCTAGCTAGTTTAAGTAGTGATAGCAGTGTAACTGCTGTTTCATGGAGACCCTAAAATTGGTCCAGAAATCTGGAAAGGCCATCAAACTACTGATGTGACCATCTACACTCCACGGCTTTTCATACTTAAAATGGGTAAGAGAAAACTCTCATTTGTCTTCAAAAATTTCAGCCATATCTTTGACTGTAGCATGGCCACTCTCAGTGTTGGCTCTTTTTCAGTTAGAGAATGAAGTAATCTGTAGGACTGTGGCAGACAGAATCATAAAATGGTTTGGGTTGGAAGTTCCATCTAATTCCAATCCCGCTGCCATAGGCAGGGACACCTCCCACTAGACTAGATTGTGCAAGGCCCCATCCAACTTGGTCTTGAACACATCCAGTGATGGAGCATTCACAACTGCCCTGGGCAACCTGTTCAAGTGTCTCACCACTCTCACAACAAAGGATTTCTTCCTAATTTCTAACGTAAATCTACCAGTTTGAAGCCATTACCCCTCATCCTGTCCCTACTAGCCCTTGCAAAAAGTCCCTCCACAGTATGAAGTCTATGTTGGCTTTGGTTTCTCAGATGAGATGCTTCTTCCCTTGAAGATCAGGAATGCGTTACCCAATAAAAACCACATTAAAGTGTTATTTCTTTTTAAAAATCACATATCTGCTTGGCTTCCCCTTACTCTATAGATAGATTTTAATTCATGGATGGGCTCAGTGGTGAGGATGTGATAGAAGCCTTTACATTAAGATTTTGCTTCACTTATGAAAGAGCATGTGAACAGTGGTAGATTAGGATTACTACCTAAAGAAAGATAAATTAAAGGAAAACTTTTCATTTGGTAACAGACTACTACTAACTTTTTTTTACAGGGCAATCTGTATTAAGTAATTTTGCTTCCTATACTTCATTTAATTTTCAGGTTTTACATAATATCTTTGTTTGTCTTACCCAACCGTACAGTGCAGAAGAAACGTGAAAATATGTGTAGTTTAAAAAACCAAACAACCCAAAATAAACGAGCCAAATAAGCCCACCATTTATTATTTTTACAAGTGATCAGTTTTGGACAAATTTTATTGTTTCTAGGTTGAATAAGACAATCTGATAAGTATGTTAGATATCAGATATATTAAATCTTGATAATGCCACAAAATCTGATAGTTCTAAGGCATGCTAAAAAAAATCAAAACATTTAAAATAAGTTTACTGGTGTGAAGGTTTATTTTTGTCTTTTTTTCACATTTTTTTTAACAGAAAACAAGTTTATACACTGACAAGACAGAATGATAACACTTGCAACTCTTCCCCCCCGCACCCCATAGGATGTTTTTGATGTGAGAATTCTGATGGCTCGGACAGTGAAGTACACCATTAACTTTATGGAAGCTGCTGAGGAAGATTTGCATAGGTCAGCAGATGCCAGCAACCTACTCTTAGTCTTTTGTTTTTGTAACTGGCTGTTGATTGTTGGTGCTCAGAGACAGAATAAGCTTTGGTGGTGGATGTGGAGGAAGGAAGGTGGCATGCCAGAATGATTNCATATGAGAGAACTTGAGGGAGTACTTCAAGTCCTTGCAAGACACTGACATAAAGGGAAAATGTCACAGACTGCCTTGAAACTCTGAATCTCTGTTGTTCCAACATGACTCACAACTAATTGCATAAGTGACATGTTTTAGTGAGAAAAAAGAACTGCCCTAAGGGTAAAGAAACAGCTGAAGAGTTGTTTTCCAGTTGCAGCTGGCTGGCATTGACTTGCTTCAGTGGTTCTCAGAATGTGTTCATACCTGAATGCTAATTTTCTGATATGTTTCTGCAAGAGTGGATGAAATTTGGGTTCAACTACATAGCCAGTAATAGTTCTTTTGGAAGAGAAAATATTCCAGCTCTTGGTCAAACAGCTCAATTTTTCATTCTGGTTCCTGTTACAGTTTTGTTTGTCAAATTTGTAGAGGAACTTTTTCCTGTTCAATGTAGTATTTAAACTAAATCCAGGGCCTTCACTGGGAATGAATAATTTTCCACTGGAAAGACCAAACCCCTGTATTTATAACAGTCTGCAGTGTTGCCACAAATGATGTAGTAACGCTTCCGTAGTGGCGTATTTGAATCTGCTATGGAATAAGGCACACAAAAAACTAACACCTAAATGTCATTGGTTAATTCTATTGACATGGAGAAAAAAAGTATATTCATTTAAATATATGGAAAATTGAGACATAAACTGATGAATAAGAATGGAAATATGTAAGTAGGTTTCTGGTGGAATTTCCAGTGCTTTTTGGAAGTTACTTTGGCAGTGTGTTGTTTTTTCTCCTGCAGAGTGGAAATCCCTTTGTTTTCCAAGTGATGCAGTCCAGACTAATCCATGGCCTGGCCTTTTGGTTTGATTTGGCATTTGTAGGATCACTGTAAGTACTTTTTCCTTCTTCCTATGAAATTCTAACTACAGGGGGAAAATTGTGTCTTTTGTAAAAAGTGTGTCAGAATTAGACTTTTATGTGGTGCTGACCTTATTTGTAATGTAATTCATCCATATTAAAGAAATTATGCCTTCTAGAGGTAACAAGAAGTGCTAGCAGTATGACTAGATGGTGGGGATCTTGCTTCCCATTGATTAGGTTGCGCATTATCTGTGGCAGACCATATCCAGGAATTGTTCAGGGTCAAAATGCACTATTACACACAATACTGATTCCTTGTAATATTGCAAATTTCTGCTTTACATTGTAAAAAAAAGGTTTACATTGTACATGTAAAGCAGCAGCATGTGAACATAAGCTGGATTTTCCCATTTGGGCTGGTCTTGTTTGTGGGCAAAAAGGAGTGCAGGTTGCAGGTTCCATCTGACAAAATGGAAATGGAGAAAATTTCACCAGGCTTGGGAAAATTTTTCACTGTAGCACCAGGCATTTATTTCAAATTGGGGATGTGCATCTGGTATAGTAAGTAGGTGAAAATTAGATAAACTTGCTCGAATAGTCAATACCTAGATGTATTTAGCTCCTGGATGTGTTTTATCGATCAACCAGTTAAATTGATCTAGTTTTAGATGAGGTGATTTTTTTCAATAAATTGATAAATGCCTTTTATTAGCCTTTGAAATTAGGACTATCAAGAATTCAGAATAGAATATCCATTAAAAGAAAATAGACACACGTGCATTTGTATTTACTTTAACAGCTGATAGTAATTTTTTTTAGTCTTAAAAAAGGAATCAGAAGCTCCACATCAGTTAGTAGAGAAAATGGCAGATGTGTAGGAACTGACTGAAATCCTCCATCGAGGAGGCCTCCATTTTGGAGTAGGCACTTGCTTAATCTCCAGCTACTTCATGTTTCTACAACTCTGAAAGTTATTTGTCATAGCACGTGAAATCTCAGTGGCCTAGGCTTGTGGTATTACCTGTGTTATCCCTTTCTTTGCACCTACAGCCCTTTTCAATATATTATTGAAATATCTCTTGCAAGTGAAAACTAGGTATAGGACCTTCATGGGGAGTGTTGTTTAAGAATGCAACCACCATTGTGAAGAATTGCATTGCCTCATTTGGGNTGCACCACTTTTAATGGACTGGAGCTTCATCTGCGTGACAATTTGTCAAGTATTAGCAGAGAAGCCTGTTCGTGAAGCTGTGAAACGCTAGAGATTGGTTCATAAAATTTTCAAACTGAAAGAGATAAAATGGGCTCTGGAGGACAGTGTTTACTTTTAGCATTGTAGGTTGGGGCACATTAAATCTAGTCGTGAGGCAATTTTTCATGTAGACACCCTAAAAGACCTTGTCAAATGGTGTTATCACAAGCTGCCTTGCTGAACTCTTGTGTATCTCCTTTTTGAAAACATTTTCTGGTCTTAAAGGAGTTAGCTGCATCTCTTCATCTCCCTCCAGAGCTCCTTCAAATCTTTAGTTGGGAAGTCTTACATGTAAACCAACCTGCATCCCTTGTGTCCCAGAATGACAGAAGAGAAGCCGCCTTCTCAGTACATCTGTGAAATAAAAATGTACCATATGAGAGAACTTGAGGGAGTACTTCAAGTCCTTGCAAGACACTGACATAAAGGGAAAATGTCACAGACTGCCTTGAAACTCTGAATCTCTGTTGTTCCAACATGACTCACAACTAATTGCATAAGTGACATGTTTTAGTGAGAAAAAAGAACTGCCCTAAGGGTAAAGAAACAGCTGAAGAGTTGTTTTCCAGTTGCAGCTGGCTGGCATTGACTTGCTTCAGTGGTTCTCAGAATGTGTTCATACCTGAATGCTAATTTTCTGATATGTTTCTGCAAGAGTGGATGAAATTTGGGTTCAACTACATAGCCAGTAATAGTTCTTTTGGAAGAGAAAATATTCCAGCTCTT
>VYZX01020817.1:82711-118742 GCA_013401335.1 Brachypteracias leptosomus | reverse complement strand
GAGAGAGAGTGGGAAAGAAGGTATGTTGGAAATTCAGCTTTATTTGATTCAACTATGAATTCAGAGTAATCAGTTATGTAGCTTAAAATAAGATTGTTGCATTTATTCTTTTGAATGTATTAATATATGGAAAATTTAACATATCCTTTAAGGTTACTGCTTCTGTCTTTTTGCTGTTGTGAGCTGTTACATGAATGCCAAGGATACGTTTGCTTTTTCTGCAAAGCAAGTACTGCTGTGTTTTTTCCTTAGGGGTTTACTGGGTATTTGGGACAGACTTTGTTTCTGTACTTAAAATGTCTTGATACTTTGCTGAATTACAACAGCAATTCAAAGGATAATAATAGAAAAAGTAAAGTCTTTCTAACAAGACTTGTGTCATTAGTGTTTTTGAGCAAACTGTAATCTTTACTGTGTTCATTAGTGCTGCTGCTGGGTTAATGCTTATAACTGTTACTACAATAATTCATTCCCCAAAATAGAACATCTTTGCTATTTTATATCCCAGAAGGCAGAGACTGGGCACAGATGTTCTCATCTTAATTTAGCTTTCAGACTTACTTTATTACGTAACTATAAAATCTTGTTGTGTGAATCATCATATTCTCATAGAAATTAACTTTTTTTCCTCATAAAAAAACCTAAAAAAATGAAAGGAGGTGGGGATGGCATAATGTAATCTGGAGGAAACTTTTCTGTGTAGGGGGCTTTTTTTTTTGTAGACTTATCAGACTTTGTTAAACTAATTGCATTGAGGTATCCACTGTTTCCTTTAGAAATAAGAGTTAGTTGGGCTTTACTGAATGTTTCTGAAAGAGAGGTTTTTTGGTTCTTCTCAAGTGGATGATTAAAAATGTGCAAAGGGGAAGTTGTAATAGTTGGAGGTTGTAATAGTTACCAATTTATTTCTGCTAACATTGTGCTATTCCCATTTTAAACACAAGCTGTTCATTTGGCTTCTTTGTTTCCTCCAAAAAGTTTAGGAAATTCAGAATTGTTGCTCAGTTTACAGAATTTGCATAAAAACAACATAATTGTTAAAATACAGGGAACAAGTTGACTAAAAACTGATCTAAAGCGACAGTGAAAAATAGCTTCCATGTTTGTTTGGAGATTGAAGTTTGTTGGGGTTGAGTGGGTTTTGTGGGTTGCTTACTGATAAGTTTGCTCAGCATACAAGTTTTAAGAGCAGTTTTCCTGAAGTGAACTACAAATTCAGCTGGGGACTTGAGGTCAGCCAAGGCTCTTTCCTTCGTATATGCCATTAGTGTAATGAATCTGCAAGTCAGCTTAGGCTTTCAAAGCTTCAATACAGCTGAAACAAACAAGGTTCCTACTGGTTTTCATGCATTGATAGAGGATTAGCCCTGAAGTTTTAAGTAACTTCATCCATGTAAATTCTGTGGTTGTAGAGTTAGATGCTTGAAAGTAGCATTTTTCAGCAGATATGTATGTGTTTGTATATTGCATATAATTATCTCTTGTGTTGGTGTCATTCTTAACAAGTTCTTTCTTTGGAGCGGATACCTTTTTTAAAACATGAATAGCCTTTGACATCCTTTTAAGAAAAAAACAGCAAGTTTGCCTGCTTTGTACTGTTAAACTCATGCAGTGCTGCTATTATCTTAGCTAATTTTAAGCAATACTTTGAAGTGGTCAAATATCTATAAAGGTATTAATTGCATTTAATAGTCAATTATTTTGACAAAGCAAAACTTTTGTGAGTACTTGGTGGCTAAAAATTATTTTATTAAATCACAATTCCAGGGAACTTTTAACAGGCTTCTTTATATAAATAAGCTAATTTTTTTCTTCTTTCTGCCCCTTTTCGATGTTTTACAGTTTGCTTTGGAAGAACATTGGTCAAACGTGTTGGTATTGAGAATATGAAGACCTGGGCAGAAGTAAATAGAGGTGCCATTATTCTTTGTTGGTATGTAAGGCATATGGCTATTTCTGATGAGGTTCCAGTTTTAATTTCTTGAACCACTAACAGAACATCAGTTGAAATTGCTACCAGGAAAATGACTTTTTTTTTTTTCAGTGTGTGCTGTCTTTCATGCCATTGGTTAAATCTGCAATGGAACAGGATACTAGAAAATCTCAAACCAGAGTTTCTGTAGGTTATTTCTTATCTCAGGATTTTGCAATCCTAGGAAGTAGCTCAATGTTGGAAAATCTCAAGATGAAAAATCAAGTTTATTTTTAAAATTGTGCTTACCATGTCTTGTTTTACAAATACAAAATTTTCAAAAGAGCAATCCACAAATAGCTACTTCAAAATAATTGACTCTGAAATACCTGTGGCTGGTTGCAGCATCCAGGAATCCAGATTTTTTTCTTTTTTTTTTTTTTTTTTTTGGGTAATGTTGCTTTGTGTCGATGCCTTACTTATAAAGCCTAAGTATGTCTCATACAAAAATAGAAAAGTGTTTGGAATAGACCATACAAAAGAATAGACCATGCAAAGGCTTTTGATGAGCTAACTGGCTCACACCTTCAAAGCGGTGAACCATGTAACTAGTAAGATCTGAAAGACCCCACAGGCATCAGACTATCATTAACATTTTGTTCTATCAAATGTGAACAGCTGTGTTAATCATACCTGTTTTCACTTTGTAGTTACCTGGCTGTGTCAGGTTATAGAAACCTAAGATTTGGCCTTCAGCCTTAAGTGTGTGGTGTGTAACAGAACTACTCCGTCAGCATTGCACTGCTGGCTCCTCATAAAGACTTTTACTGAGCCAAAATCAGCAAACAATTCAAACAGACAACAGGATTTCAAAAAATCAAACCCTCTTTTTTTTTCTATCCCACTTCTTTCTCCTAAAGTTGCTTTAGAGTTCTTGCAGTTTACTTTCCATCTCTGCTCTTTAGAGTGAGGCTACTTTGACATTCGTGCTCTTCTACAAGGCAAATCAAAAACTGTTTTCACTAACAGGACTTCTGTTAGTTACTCTGAGTTTAATTCTAACTTTTAGACATGATAATTCAGAGCACTAGTAAGAAGAATTGGTAGTAGAAGAGTAGTTGCAATCCAGATATAAAACCAGTTTACTCAACATATGGCTCTGGCTGTTAAGATTGTTCAGCTGCTAAAATGGTAACAGTTTTTCTTTGCATTTCATAACAGACCTTTAGAATTCCATAAATGTATGTAATGCCTTTATCTGATCCTGCTCACAGATGTTCAGTAGAGATTTGTCATAAAGGCTTGTTCAGTGACAGTGTATTAATGCTTGAACTTTTTTTCCCCCTACCACAAGGCTGAGGAGATTCATTTAACCTATGGGGTTGCTGGTTTATGTACTAAGCTATTTTGATTTTTCAGATAATGTTGCAGAGTAAATTAGTATTTTTTGCCTGTATAACACTATATAAACTCTTTGGCTGTCACTATGACAACAGTCTCTTTAATAGGTTTTGAAGACTTATAGGAGAAACAGAAAAATAGTGCTTGCTTATTAACAAAAACTAGCACAGGAGCATTGTATTTTATGGAAAAGTCTGTGAGAAGTGTCAGTCTTTCCCTCTCTCTGCTGTTACTCATGGCACTTTGGTGGTGGGACTTCAACAAGTGTGCTTTGTTACCAAACTGGGGAGTCATCATCCAGACTGGCAGTTAAACATCTTTCACCAATACTGGAACTCATCTAACAGGAGAGATAAAAGTATGGGGAGGAGTGTGTGTGTGTTTGCTGGAAATTTGTTTTAGGGTAGGGGGTTTTTATTTTTAATTAAATCTTAATCCTCTGTAGTTTGAACTTCTTGATGACTCTTTAGGCATGAGACCCTTTAATTTAGGTGGCTGAGAACACATGAATATAGCCAGCTGCTTTTGTTCCATTCCATGTGACACCTGCTTACCTTGCTAACGCACAGTAAATGATCTCATTGTTAACTGCATGCACTGAAGTTGTTGGGTTACCTAAATCATACAGCAATGATAAATTGAATTTAGTCTGGTATAGATAACTGCAATATTTTTTTACATAAAATAGAGTTTTTAAAAAAACTAAAAAAAAAAAAATTCAGATGCCTCTTTTGTCATAAAGGAGCTCACATCCCTCAGAGGTAATTTTCAGATGCTGTCAGTTCTCCCTAAAGCTGTGATTGATTTTTCTTTGGTTGTTGGCTTTCAGAAGCCATCTGTCCCTTATGTGTAGATCTGAAACTCAGAATTTCCCAGTCAGCCCATTTGAAGATTTTTTGCTTTCTAGTCATTTAAACTTATTTACCAGTTACGAGCAGTTCATTGCATGTGCTTGATTGCTTATTACCTGGCATCCTCAGGATCCCTTTCTTTCATTGCCCTACTTCTAATTTGGTTTTTATAAAAAAATCTGGGGGCTGATTCTGACCTAGTACAAGTGTGAAGAGTCCTAAGGTAATGAGAGGGCACTTTGCAGACATTACAGTCCAGTCAAGTGTAAATAAAGTGTTGTTGGTACTTGAAGGCCATGGATGGTGGCCTGTTTACAGTGATACATCTGACTTCTCAGTATTTTTGAATTTGAAAGTGATGTGTTACATCAGGTAAGAAAATGGATAAAACCATACTTCACCAAATGATTTATTGGTGTTCATATGTCATTTCTTTAATCTCTAAAAGTTGTATCCACAAATACATAAATGCCTGCTTACCAGATCTTAGAAGAACTTTCAGAATAATAATTTAAAAAGCTATGTTGGTCTTTTGGCTGTATTATCAGACATGGAGAAGTTCTATATTAAACATACAGTGTCTTGAAATATCTGTGGATACCAGGAGTTTGAAAGCAGCTTTACATGTATAGCTGTTGACAGATAAAATTCTTGTTTAGAACCACATAAAATGGAGTTCAGAGTGGCTTGCTACTTGGCATGCTCTTTGTCCCTGGTGATGAATTAATCTCTTCATGTTAAGTACCAACTGCATTCAGCACATCCTCTGTCAGTACTCTTGACTTTGTTGTTGTTATGAGGGGTACATGACTCACAGAAAAGCTGAACAATTATCACCCTCACCTGTGTTGCATTCAGTTTTAAAGAAGGCCTCTTAATTAAATAGTGTTGTCATAGCTAAAAGTGTAACAGAAGTTGCTGCTGGTTGTTAGTCATAGAAATAAAGCTAGCAATACAATTGTATACTTCAAACTTTTTCTATTTTTAGTAAATTCAGCATTTTCCAGTGTTTTCAAAATAAAGCTTGCATGATTCTGAATCAAATGTGGAAATACTGTTTCACCAAACAATTTGAAAAATTAGATGATTTTTTTTTTTCTTTCAGCCTTTTTGAAAGATTGGACCAGGTATCTTTTGAGGTCCTTTCCAACCTGGACTGTTTTATTATTCTGTGATACAGTAGCTGAAAATAGTGGTGTTGTCAGGTGGGCATCCTGTACATTACTGCCTGTAGTGTTGCCATCCTGTACAGGACTTGGAGTCCTAAGGAGGCAGAATTTAAACCTGACCTTAGACTACATTAATTCCTTTTGTCTTACTCAGTTCAGCTTGCCATGTCTAGTTCTTGTTTTGAAAGTAGGTAAGAAACAAGCTTTTAGGTAGCTGCAAACCTGGGAGCTGTTTGGAAGAATACTAGCCGTTGTAAAGACTTGTAGTATCCTGCAGCCTGCTTGGTACAAGTACATGGCTTGTTTCCAATCTTAGATTATTTATATGCCAGTGCCATTTGTGACTATGTTCTGGATTGTACACATTAGCTATAGAAGACAGTAATTTTTTTAGGCCATGTTCACTCATCTTTTTGAAGTAGCAGATTAGATATTATGATCCAAGAACATTTCAGTGTTACCCAAAGGAAGGGGAGAAGGACAGTCATTGCTGAGGTTGATCTGGATAGTGCACAAACTTTTCTGATAGTATTTCACAGCTTACGATGAGTTTCCTTGTTTCTAAAGAAGAAAAATTATGTGCGAAAGCTGGTTTGTTTTCCAAAAGTAGTATCTAAAAAAGAACAGAACTCATAAGGCTCTAGTCCTGCACTAAACAAAGCATGGACATACAATGGTGAAAGTACTTAATGTGTATTAGATATACTTCACTGCATCCAGTTTTAGTAATCCCATTACAAAAAGAGCATCAACAACTGGGGTGAGTTTAATGGAGGGTGACCAGCATAGTCATGGGCTGGATCCCTTGGCCTCAAAGAATGGGCTGTGGGACTGGAGCTGGTTCATCTAGGAGAAGGAACAAGTCTGGGAGCACTCAACAGCATCCCTGGCACCAGTAGAAGGGGATGGAGGAGAGCTGGGCTCTTCACAGCAGTGCATGCATGTCTGGAGAGTGAGAGACATCAGCACAAGAAGCTCAGGCTGGAGATAAGGAGAAGCCTTTTCACCACGAGGACAGCCTAGTAGTGGGGCTGGTGCCTAGGATGTCTCTTGCATTGGGGGAGGTTTCAAGCACAAGCTGGGTGAAGCCCTGGGCAGCTCTGTCCGACCCAATGTTTGAACCTGCTTTGACTAGGGATCTGCAGTTCCTTCCAGTCTGATTTATCCTCTGTTGGTTGTGTTCTCATTTGATGCTTCATGCTTCCTGGAAAGTTTTACGTCGTTTTCTAATAGGAGGTGATAGAATCTGCCCTGAACTGTATTCTTCCTAAATAGTTATTGTTTCCTTACATGGACAGCTTCTTTTCCTATGACCCACATGCTGACCTTTCACATCCTTGGCTTTTTTGTTTCTTACAGCCTTCTCCGGAGCACTGATCAAAAAGTGGCAAATACCATCAAAAAAGGATTGAAAAAGCTGGTCCCAAAGTTGAAGTTGAATAAAAATGTAAAAGGAATAGAAGCATTACTGGAGAAATTGACTTCCTAATGTAAATGAAGCTGAAAACACAATTTATATCAATGCAACCAACTGAGAGTTGGTAAGATTTTTTCACTGTGGTTTTTGTAAAATAAATAATTTCTGAAGTAACTTGCCTGTGGTACTCATTCTATTGCATGCAGTAAATGGTTGCTCTTAGAGATTGAAATTTCAAGAAGATTTAAGAGTTTAGTGGAAACTTACGAACACATAATCAAGAAGTTAAATCTTTCCTGATAACATGCAGAAAGATGTTTTGAGACTTGTTAAAATTTGCACGTATGTTGTCATAGTTACCCTGGAAACGGAAACATCTGTTCTAGAGATACTGTGTACTGGGCGAATATGCTTGTTCTTAATCCCCTTCCCTCCTGGTTTCCTCAAAAACCAAAGCATTCTATTCTTACCCTGTGTGATGTTTTTCAAAGAAGGTCCCAAAGGAGAGGCTGGCTATTTCAGTGGATCACAGTTTGCTTTTGTTTTTCTTAAATCTTCTGAAAAGTAGACTCTTAAGCCCAAATAAGAGTTTTAGAGGGGTTTTAGTGTCTTCCTTGTAGTAGGGGAGGGATGAATTTACTTCTGCGTGATATAAAATAGGTGTCCTATTGATTTCTACTCTACCCAGTTTTGATCTATAGAAATCAAGCCAATATTTAAATTTTCTCATTGTAAGCAAATCAGGAAAAAAACCCCAAATTGATCCAAATAGAACCAAATTAATTTAAATCTCCAGCTATAGGAGTCACTCTTTACTGTTGCTTAGCCTGATGAGGATGTGGCTCCATTTTTGACTGCAGGTGTTTAGCCATTATCTCTTCTGAGATACTGCTTCTTCAGCATAAACTACAATGCAACTAATTGTAAACTGCCAGTGGTTAAGTAAACTGGCTTAAGTTTCTGTATTTTACATACTTGAAATCAGTCTCCTAAATTACTTGTTTGTCAGAGGCCATGATGATCCACAGCTACTAGTACTACAACAGTCCATTGGGAACTGCAGTGCTCAGCACCCATGAAAATCAGATTACAGAGTCTGAGATGCAGAATTGCATGCTTAGCATGAGGAAAAATGCTCTGGTTCTCTAGGGAACACCTGTATGTATACAGGTGCTGGGATTAAGCACATTTTCTGTATGTGTATCTTAAGTATAAATAGTTTGTCTAAAGCAATGAAATACATTGTTTCCTCTTAAGTAATCTCTTGCTTCTTATTGGTCTTGTCTAGGGGGAGCAGTTTTATTAGTATACAAATATGACAAGACACCTGAATAGTGGAATATCAAAACAAATAACACCCCAATTGAAATTCATAGTTACTTAGGCTAATTTAAGTGGTACAAGAAGGTTATAGTTAGGAAAAGTATTTCTCACATTGTTTCTCTTTGCATCTGTTGATTTACTGATACTATGCTGACTATGTTTCACTCTAATTCCATTTAAGCTTATAAGTAGTAGTAAATACTTAAAGGTTAATCCCAATTAGACCTGATTGGCACTGTCATTAAGTATTCATGCTTGTAAACACATCCTCTCAGTTACTGAAGGTTGCAGTTCATTAGTTTCTGTAACAGGATTTTCTTTTGTGACAATAAAACAGATCATTTTAATTAGCAACAGATAATGAGTGAACTGCAGAAGTCTCAGTTACTGCCAAAAAACCCAACCTGAATAAAATATGCAACAGATTTGAGATGGATAATTAGTGGTAGTAAAACAGTGGAAAAAAAATAATCTGATGCAGCCATTCCCTATTTTCAGGTTATTGAAGGGAATAAACTAATGCTTAGACTGTGGCAGAGATCAATCAACAGAATTAAAGAATGCAGTGAAAGTAAGTCATAGCTAAAGATAGATGTTAATAAACTGAATAGTAAAAAACTGTGTAAGAATGTCTGCTTACAGGAATCTGATTTGATGCTTTGGTTGTATCCTTTAGTTCTGGTTGCTTTATCTGACTGTCTATCAGGCAGTTTATTAGCTTTGTTGAGACTGTGTATATGGTTTAGTTTAAATCATGTGTGGTAATTTGAGTGACTGACTAATTTTCCTTATCACAATTTAAGAAACGCCACTTGTGATTAAGTAGACATTGGCTAAGGTTATGCTAAAGATGCCATTATTTTCCTAGCAAGGGTAGAATGTATATTTTACTGTCAAGATATGTTTTTAATGTCATTCGAAACCAAATTCTGAAATCGCCTAATGGAAGGAGATGAAAAAGACATTATGGGAGTACTAAGAACTGCTTCAGTGGCTCGAGGAACTTCACAAAGTGGAGTCATTTTTCCCACTGAAGAAGTTGGTTGGATGCAGTGCCATTTCTGTCCCAGTCTGCTACAGGTCTCTCTGTGACTCTGTGAAGGCTGAGAGATAAGTTGAAAGACTGAAGCAAAAGTACTTATTTCAGTGTGTGCTTTTTCTTTTGTTTGAAATGTACTTGGCAAGGACTTCTGCCAACTTTAGGTGATCCAAATTATTGCCAACATTTAATATAGCTAGCTAGCTTCTTACTGCCAAGAAGACAGTTGAAAGTGGAGCAAGTATCTGTTGTGCTCACTCAGAAGAGAGATGATCCCAGGATTTACAGGGCTCATGTAAAAGCTGTCACCCAGTGGTGAAGTAACTGTCCTCTTGGCCATCCAGAGCCAAAAGCTCTCTCTCTCTCTCTTTCACTTTATGTAGCAGAAGTTGGAGGGTGAACCATCAATGTTTAATCATTTTGAATGCCAGGACAGAAAGGTGGTGATGATTATTTTAATTTTGGGTTTTAGAATACAATTGACCCATTACTTGGTAACAGTGACTATTCGTGTGTAATAGTGTATTTCTCATTACCTTGGAAATCATGGTGTACAGATAGGTACTATTGGAACCTAGTACCTCTTAGTTTAAGGTACAAAAGGACCAGCTTTCCCCTTTGCTGCTCACAGCAGGATCTACTAATAATAAGCAGTGTTTTGCTTTCCCACTGACTCTCCATTAACTTACTTTTTCTTCAAAAGAAGGTATACAGAGACTCTGAGTTTGTTTCTGAGTGCAGAATCAAGGACAAAGAGCTCAGCAGAAAATGCAGAATGATTCAAGTAGCTGGGAAAAAAAGGGGAATGTTTTGAGACAATATAACACATTGCAGGTAGACTCTGACCTGTAAACTGTGAGATTTTCTTAGTCCTGGCCATGTCTTGTGTCAGTGGGTTGTAGACTTGTCAGAATGGACACAAGGTCAAGTCCATGGATGCAGAGCACCTCATAACTGAGGGTTTCTATATGTGCTCTCATTGTCCCTGTAGTATGTCTAAAAAACCCATTAAGATGGTACTAATATTAAAATATTTTTTTTCATTTCTTTAAAACAGATTCATGTAAATGCTCATTGCATTAATCAAGACATGTTTCCTTCTGGCTTCTTGGAATATATGTGTGGTGTCCATTAGGCAGTTTGCATTATCAAGTTCAATATCATTGCCAAAATCCATCCCTTTTGCCTCACTAGCGTGCACAGCATTCCTCAGCTGCTTTGTAAAGTCACAGAAGTTCATTAACTGTATTCTTCCAGCACTTTTCCCCTGTTTTCTGCTGGAGGTTTAAAGCTTTTGAATCGAGTTGCTCCCTTGCGTGCTCCATTCTGTAACACTTTCTTTCACTGTTAAGTTTGAAGCCCCTTGTTTTGTTGTCTATGTCTTGCTTTGATACCCTGGACTTTTAGGGCATGTAGCATTTCCAGCATCTGTTAATGGTACATACCATTGCACTAACCATCTAATAAAGAGAAACAAGTGTCCCTGAGAGGGATTGCTATTTAAGAAACAGGAATCCTTCATATGGTGCTCTCCACCTTGTCTCCAATCCCTGTAAGTGCAAATTTCAGCAGTGCAAGCTTTCCTTGACATGATTTTTTTCTTTTAAGTATATCCAAAGGCCCTAACCCACTTTGCTGTAGCAGCCAAAGTAGAAAGTAGAGTATCACAAGCTGTGCTAGGGGGAGGGACTGAGGGAAGGGAAAGCCACTGATGGCTGGAAAACTGGAAACTATGCCAGGTAAACTCAGTCTTCCTTATCAGCAGTAATTCCTTACATGTACCAAATTTATATATCTTGGAGATTTTCTCATGCAGTAGTCACATATGTAAAGTTTTGTCGAGGGCCAAACTGGTTGGAGTGTGTTTAGTCATCTTGTCACCTGCTGTTATGGAAGATTGTTTTAATTGGATTTTTATGCTCTTACAATCAGAATGTGTCTTACAAGTACACATATGCTTTACAAAATATGAAAATATTGCAGATTCTCTAACTTGCCCTGTCTTTCCCACATCTGCTTCTGCCTGTTATTGCTGTAGCTTGTCAGTCTGTGCTAACTAGAGTGTGTCTACATGGATTACATCTTTTATTAGAATAGTGACAGTCATAAAAAGCATACAGGAGGGAACCAACAGGAGCTCTGGGTATACAAGTGTGTATGAACAGGTGCTAGAAGCATTGAACTAAGAAGTCATCATAAGGTTTTTCTTTGTAAAACAGATGCAAGCAACATAACTTGGGGGTGGAGGGGAGACAACAAAAAAAATCTGAACAAAACCAAACCATAGCTTTTCATTTTAAACATGTACTGATTTATAATCATGAAACATTCTTTGTAGAAAAAGGTGATAAGAAAATGTGAGAACTGGTTGAGTATGTTGCATTGATTAAAGTTTCTGCTCCCAGTGAGTGGTTAGATGAAGATGGGTGCTACAACATGTGCTATTAAGTCATCTTCACAGCATGGTGATAGCACCAGTTTTCATGGCAGTCAATGTCATTCTTACAGTTGAAATGCTTTCAGAGGCTGTTTTACAAATTGGTGCCACCAGCTTTTCCATTTAAGCATTTTTTTCTGTTTTTTCTCCGTTTCTCTAAAGAGGTAAAAGAGCCTATTTCAAATTCCAAATCTTCTGACAGTGGGCAGTAAAAAGAGCAGGCAGTACCAATTTAAAGACATGTTTGAGAAATGTCTGAATTACTTATCTTCAAAAGAATTAAAAATGACTGAACTTGCAATTCTACATGTCAAATTTAGTGGAGTTTTATTAGCCAAGGCACAAGCACAAGGGAGCTACTAGGATCTGCCTTCCAGCGTCTGTGCTGCTCACCAGCCTTCATGCAGCTCCGGTGATTTCCCTTTAAAATGTCCTCACCAATGACAGATGCCAAACACATTGTTGGATTTTCTATGTTACACAGCGTCGTGCCCAGGTTGTAGGACTTCTGCTTTCACAGATGATTATTCAGCTTTGCACTGTCTGAGCATTTGCCTCCTTAGTTTGCTGCTTGGGTGTTACAAAGTACACATTGGAACCAGCCCTTGAGATGAACAGAGTCACTGACGGGACAAATGGAATAAGCACCGCAACAGTGCCTCTCAATTAGCCTCTTTTCTTCTGCTTCAGGTGGACTTAAAGTGTCTGCCACTGGTCGTGCTTTGTCCTTTGATCTTGCTGTGGTGCACCGAGGTGGAAAATTTGTGATGCATTTTCTGCTTTGGGGTGGTGTGGTGCTGCCCAGTACAACTGCTGCGATGTGCAGGCTTTGCTTTCTAATAAGGTAACTTGCACCAGGTTATGAGACCTAGGGGGCTTATTTTTTGTTGCTGTTGGTTTTAGCTGGTTTCACATATAAAGGTTTTTTTATGTGTGTGAAAATGAGATAAGCAATGTAACAGTTTAATTAAACCGAGCTTACTTTTAGATTATTTTCCTAATAATAATAGAAGTATAATAATAGACACTAAAGAGAATGAATAAAGCCCAAAGCACTTTATCTTTGCAAAGCAGAAGTGTTAACAGTGAATTGGCTACTCAGGATTCTATTGATTGATGAAGAGAAACTGTATTTATAAATGAAAATTTGCTTTCAGGTACAGATGCAGAGTGCCTTACCATAGTGAACCTGCATCTGTACCAGTGAGTTTTATCAAAGAGAGTGGATCTGACTTGCCCGGGAGGTGGATTTTGTGGTAGGATTTGAATAAAGAGTGACGGTCTGTGTAGAGAGAAACACGGGGAGAAGGTAGGCATGTAAGGAAGTGGTCTCCTGTGCCATACCAATAAACTAGAACTTTAAGCAAGCAGGTATTTGCAGAAAAAGTAGGGATTGGGTGGAAAAGTTCTGTTACAGAAGGAAAGGTGCCTTTGTAAAGCAATTCCAAAGCAAATTGCAATGGGATGATGCGAGTGTTAACAGCAGTATTACAGCTATGTAAGAGTAGTGGAGGCTTGTGGAAAGAGGTAAAGCAGAAACAGTGTGCTTAAAACCTCGTGTGTCTTTCTCTTTTCCCTTCCAGCCCCTCAGTTGGTATCATAAATGTGACTTTGAATCCAGCAAGTTGCCTGCTTCAACATGTCTTTCCTTCTGTCTCTGAACAGAAGATGCTTCATTCTTGCCCTTATAGGGGCTCTGGCATTTGCCAGGTTACTCACTGAGCTGAGTCCGTTCACAAACCAGTTAGAGATTTGTGCGTTGTTGAATTAATTTCTATTAGTGAGCTAATAAGATTCACTAAACAAGGGGGAACCCGCTTGAACACCAGAGCACAAGCTAAGCAGCAGCGTTGCATGCTAAGGCAGCGAGAGGTCTGACATCAGCCGTGAGCAGACCTTCCCTTTGCAGGGGATCAGCTTGATCTTACTGGCAGTCTGAGCTGTGTGCTTAAACTTGTATTTCAAATTTGTGTACAACACGGCACCATTCTCTCCTCAGAGCATGGAGATTTAGCGGAAGATGCATTGTACTGCATGGAAAAATACACCCAGAAAATCAGCAGTATTTTAAGCCTGCCATGTCACAAGATGAAATCACAATTGGTAAAGACCTGTGTTTTGATTGCTTATGTAAAATCCTGTCAATAAAAGCCTGGACAATACCCCCTATTGACTCAAAACAATCCATTCAACCTACAGTTAAGGTAACTCTTGAACTTTCATGTTAACTGACTAATTTTCTGGTGTTACATGATGATATTTTTGTTTACTTAAACTGTTCCAGAAATATGCAGACCAAGTATTAAACGTATCTTGACATCATCTGCCTAGACTAATACCTGATTTTCTTCTGTAGTGACTTTTAGCAACATTTTAGGCATCTTCTTATTAGAAAAAAAAAAAAAGAATGGGGAAACTCATCTTCAGTGTAATTATTGCAGCGTTAGATTGAAGGTTCATTTAGTCCATAGCAATGATAGTAGTAGATTTTGCAGTATGGATTAATTTTCTGTTATTGTAAACACTTGCTGACAGGGCTCTAGGCTTTTGGTACACTCTGGATATAGCTAACATAGCAGGTAGCAGGCACCAGATATTTTTAAGGAAAAGGGGAATCCGTCAACCTGTGACCTCCGGGCAGCAGCAGTGAACGATTTTCCATGCAAGGGTCTGTACGTTCCAGGAGACCCGGCTACCTCTCCCGTTCTTACAGGGCGGGGCAGCCCCCCCATCACAGCGGGACGTGCTCTCCCAGCCTGTGTTTTTCTGAATTTCTGGAAATTGTTGACTTTTTAAAAAATATTTTTTTTTCTCCTCCCCCCCTCCTTCCCCGCCTTTGTTTACCCATAAGAAATATTTGGATGTTAAGATATTTGGAAGTCAGACCAGAGTGACCCTCAAGCCATGTCTGGAGCAGACATGAGAGCATGGGGTCCCTTTGATGTCAGTGTGGTTCTGGTTTCTGTGAGGGCTTCATCACAAAGACTTTGCCTCAGACCCCAGCCTTTCTGGTACAGGTGGGCTGCTGCATTCGTCTGTAGTCCATGCCCTTACCTCCTTATGTAGTTTTTGGTTAAAAAAACAAGTGTTAGGTGTCCTACTGAGCCAGGCTGTTCATATATGGGTATTGAAAAGTTCCTCTGCAGACAGACATTTTCAGTGACAGTGCAAGCTGGTTTTAGCCATATAGAGCTACATTAGCTCTGCAGCCCAAGCAGGTTCTACCCTCTCTGTGCCAGCTGGTAGTAGAAGTGTTTCTCAGGCAATTTCCTCTGCCAGAACTGGTGAAGGAAATAATGTTGCATGGGTATGTGGTGGCTGGAGGCACAGTTTTTAGTGGTAACAAAAGACTGATTTTTAAGTGTGACACTTGTTTATCTGGTTATTAATAGGGGGAAGTGCTTTTGCTAATAGAGCAAATCTGCTTCAGAAGTTAGAATGACAATACGGAGCCATTTTATAGAGTAGAATTAGACTCTGACAAGTTTTATTTAGAAACCTTGAAAATCTCGCTCAGGAGCTACCTGTAGAATGCTTTAAATTTTTTTAACATATTTCCATTAAATTACCTAGGTACATAAAAAGCTAGTACCTCTCACCTTTCCCTTTTTAAATCCAAGATAAAGAGCTGGGTAACAGTCCAATGCCCTGTAATTTCTGTACTAGTGAATAAAAAAGTTAATAAAGATTTTGTAAATAGCAGATAAGCATGAATCAAATGTTTTTACATAATAAAAACAGTGTTCTAAACAGTTGAAGGTATTTTTAAGCAATGAGTTTTTCCTTCCTAGGTTTATTGATTGTCATTGTTTTTCTCCACAATCTTTTAAGTACATGTAGTTTATAATCTTTAAAATTATACATATTTAAAGACTGAATATTACTATTTGCCTTAGAAGACAGGGAATAGCACCAGATGCCTATTAATCTGTGGTTTACTGTAGCTACCCCTTTAAGTGCTATCTTTCTGAATGAGAAAAGCAAACAGCTGCTGAATTGCATCGAAAAACTTATGTTCTTCTAAGACAAGAATTCGTGCAAAACCACATTCTAATTGAAGTTCTTTACACTGTCTCATTTAGTAACAGACTCTTTAGATTTCTAACACCTCCACTTCTTTTTTCCTTCTTTTTTTATTAACTTTTTTCCTTCCTCCCTCCTCACCCCCAATAATTCCCAGTGCTAAAATGAGTAGGATACTCAAATACTTATTTGTCCTAAAATGAAGAAGCCAATCTATCCAGATAAACTGTTTCTTTGTCTACTAGAGACAACATTTGCTAAGTCTATAGTGAAACATAATGATACAATGTATTTTGCTTCTCCCTCTGGGACTCATTAATATCTGCAATTAGTTAAAATAAAAGACTTTACCATGGTCACATTCAGAGAGGTTTCTAATTTCTCAGTGGTTTGGGAATCCTCCACCCTGTTTTCACAAATCCTTAGCTACACCAAATTAATATCTCACAAAATAACCCCTATCTACTTTAGCTTTAATAGTATCGCCCATCTTTTTTTGTGTTTAAGTGTATTTTCCCTTGATGTGGTTATTTTGAAATCTTTTGCTTGTTGAAGCCTCGTGGCATTCAAGTAACCGAGAAATCATGTCTCTTTGCATTATTTTTGGATGTCAACTTGTGTGCCATTTTACTGTTTCTTTTGAGTAATCTGGGGACAGTGAGGATGCCACTGAAAATCTTAGTAGATGTGGCAGAATAGTTGAGAGTCCTTCTCAGAGGAACCATTGTGTCAACAACAACAAAAAGGCAAAACTCCGCTGTGCCCTATTTCAAAACCAGCTGATAGAGGTTTGCACGGATTTCTGCGGGTTATCATAAGTTGGTTCTGTGAGAATATAAATTCATTCCTGCCTCTGAGCTGGCTGGAGGTCCCCTTTGTATGGCATGAGCCTCAGACAGGGTCTTGTAGGGGGAGAGGACCTTGTGGGGAGGACCTTGCTAGTAGCCAGACACAAAAAATGCTGGTACTGACAAAGTTTTGGCATTTGGGGCAAATTCTGGCTGGTATAGTGGTACCTCAACTTCAGGCATACTCTTTCCTGTTGAAATGCAGAGACTTATGTTTGTCACCCCTAAAACAAGATTAGTTAAGCCATAAGTTAAAAAGTTGCATAGTGTAGTCCAGAGAAGAGAATTATGAGGTTTTGATTGAAATCCCCCCTCCCCCGCACACCATGTTCTGGTTTGCTGGAAAATATCTTACTCCACTAAGGACCCATTCACCTGCTGAATGCAACAAAGCAGGTCAGCCAGGTATTAGAAAACCGAAAAATGGCAACTTTGTGTAGTCTTCTGCTTAATTTCTCATGTGGCCATTGCCAGAAGTCTGTCCTCCAAACTACACGTTTCTACCATGTATCTTGTGTCAGCTCTGGCATTAGTAAAAGCTCTCTAAATTGAACTAGGTCATGAACTAACCAAGAATCTAACCCTCCTCCCCAAAACTGTCACGTTTGTGGGTTGAGTCAGTGCATAGAAGAATCAAAAAGATACCAAAACTGCATCAAGCAAGATGGTGGGACTGGATGGCAGAGGGATGAGGGAGCAAAGTGCATTTAGAAAGAAGAGAGTGAGACACCTGCGAGGTAAGCTAAGCTGCCTGATGTGGGTGGCCTTGATGTTCAGAGCACCCAGGTGGGACCTAGTGGTACTGGTTCTAATGTCTTCTTCTGAGGGCACAGAAATTGGTGTCCATATTGGGAAGTGTTTTGACTCATGGCTATTAGCTTGTTATGGTAGTTTTGCTTTTGTGTGGCTGCAGTGTGCAGGGACGGATGCTGGAGTCCTTTTGGACTAAATCCTTCAGCCAATGAGTGCTTGAGTCAGAGGAGAGTGAGTGAGTGGGAAAATTTTGCTGCTTGGTCAGGGTACTTCCATAGCCCTATATTGAAGCAGAGCATGGGACCCACACCTTTCCACCCAGCCAAGTGCTACAGACATGAAGCTGTACAGTCTTTCTTTTACTGTCACCTGATGGGTCAGTAGGTACTCAGTGCAAAGTGGAACAGCTTCAGCTAGAGGGGTAGGAGAAACCCACTCCAAGCTGTATTTGAACAATTAGAGTAGAACTACGGGACTTGCATATTAAAATCTTGTTGGACAGATAAGAAAGTGCTCACCAAGGACATTCAATTCTGACTCCTGGCAAAAAGAGAGAACAGTCATTTCCCTCCTGCTCATTTTTTGTGTGGAAAGCCTATTCCCCTACATGTCTTGAAGAACATCTGCTTGAATGGGTTCTGCAGGTGCAACAAGTGAGGTGGAAAATGAGGCTGGTGATTTGTGTGAAATCTGAAGCTATGATGAAGTCCAGCCTCAGCTATGATGAACTCCAGTGCTCAGACTCTGGATTCTTACAGGTGGCAAGAAGCTGCTGAGCTTGCCATGAAAAGCTGAACATCCCGTCTGCATCCCATCTTCATGGTACACGCAACACTGATTCCTTCAGACAAGGAAATTAATTGAGGATGTCCTATATCTAGTAAAGTTGGGTGATCACCACATTTAAGTCTTTTTAATGGATACAACCCAAGCTGAAAATAAAGCACAGTTGTGGTTTTGCCTGCTTGTAACCTGCCACCTCACTGAACTGCGGTGTGGGTCTAAGAAAGAGGCTTCCTGTGGTTTCAGGAAGCTTCTCGCCCTGTGGTTGCTGTGCAGAAGAGTCATGCAAATTCATACCATCCCTAGAGACAAAGTAAAACAGATATTCGTCTCAGTGAGTGTCAGGATTGTGCCTGCTGTATTGTTTGTAGTCCAGGATAGCAAACTTCTATCACATTCAACTCCCAGGGCTCAGCTGTGCCTTAAAGACATGGTTTAGCTTTTAACAGAGCTGATCAGCACACAATGTGCTGTCTGTCATTCCTAAAGAACAAAATGACAGATGGGCTCATGATAAGTTTGTCCGGACATAGAGAATGAGAAGAGCAACTTGGTTACTAATTACCTTCTCACCACTGAAAGGAGAAATGTCCCTATGCTTGACACAATTTGCATGGACACGGCAAAATTAATGAACTTTTTCACCCTCAGCTATCCCAAGAGTGAGCTTCACACCATTGTCTCCAGTGTGGCTCTGAGATTTGAATGCAGCCATTTGCATTCAGCAGGGCAGCACAGACGCAACGTGAAAGTTCAAGAAATTTAAAATGCATCTCTGCCATCAGGCTGTTTTGCAGCAAGAGTGCTGCTGAGTAACAGACATGGGTCACAGCAGTGACTGTTACCTTTACTTCTTTTTGTCACCCTATTTGTTTTTCATGCTATTTGCATCTGAATATCAATAAAATTACTATTCTTTCAGATCTGTAATCCAGGTTACTATTTCTAAACTGGTATAATGCTCTTAAGTAAAAAATAGTAGTAAAAAGTAAAAAAAAATACTCCTTATGTAATGTGAACTAATATATGAAACATTGTATTTAATTGTTGTTATTTGTTGCATAGGTTTTGGGGTGAGTTTCTCATGCATGAGAAATTGCATCCAGCTATGCAAGAACACTCAGTAATCATAGGAAGTAAGGTACTACTGGGGGTGAGCTAAGGTGTCAGGATTGTGTCCTTAATGGCTATATGTACCAGACAAAATATCTTGATTTTAAATTATATTTGAAATTGGTTACAGATGAGTGCTGATAAGATTCTTTGTATGAAAAGTCTTTATGAGCTATTGTCCATTGCATGTTTAATTTGATTATTTGTTTAAAATGCTGCTTTAACATGTGTTCCATCACAGGCCTTTTATTATTCTAACAATTCAATAAGTAGATACATTTAACACTGTAAAGTAAATTTAGTTTATCACTTAATCCTATACCTAAAGAAGATTTTCATTTGGAAATGTTTTTCAAATGGATCAATGATATTTATCAGCTCAGATTCCAGACTTCTTCATTAGTTCTTGGCATAATGAAAGATGAATACGGAGTGGGGGAAATACTAAAAGCAGTGTGTTGCTTGCCTTGATATAAAAATGGGTATCATTTGCAAGGCTGTATTTGAAAAATAAAATTGGAATAGCTAAGCATAGCTGACAGTGGAAATGGAAGCTGAAACTTAAGGAGTATAGATGCTGCTAATATTCAGGTAAATGCTCTAGGCTGTTCCTGGTTTTGAAAGCTGATGCATAACCAATTTCAGCAATGCAGTCAGTTAATTGGGCATTCTATTTGCTTAATTTTTGAGACTGTCTTGACAGCAGTGAGGTGGCTGACCCTTAATGGCAGCAATTTGTTTTGTTTGCTTTGATTATGGTGTGCCTTTATTGTGGGTCTAATGAGTAGCAGGGTGTAACATCTTCATGTGGGTCTAATTCAGCATTTCCAGGTGGTTAATCTGAAGAATGTAATTCTAGATAGTTGAGGACCACTTAAGTGTTGCTGACAGCCTAGCAAAGCTGAAAAAAAAAAAATCTGTTGTCATCTGAGCCTTTTTCTCTTTTGAGAACAACCCCCTTCCAAACAGATTTCATCATCTACTTTTGTTGCTTTTGGTCTTTTCAGTTCCTCTTCAGTTGGCTTGGCTGATGTTTTTCTTCTTTCTCCTTCAGCTTCTCTGTCCAAAGCACAAACAGTTTCAGTGCTGTGACACAGGGTGGGTTGCACCTTCTCCACAGCATTCAGATATTTTCTTCATGGCTCTCCGTGTGAAGTCCACCTTCCCCCTTTCTTTCTTGAAAGCTGTGTACTCATAGGCCTTCAGCTTACTGTAATAGTCTGAGAATTTGTTGTAGAGAATGGAGATGGGCATGCCATTCAGGATTATTCCAAATGCAATGCAGAGGAAAGCAAACAAGCGGCCAAGGTGAGTTTCCGGACACATGTCTCCATATCCCACTGTAGAGATGCTTACCTATAGGCAAACCAACATTCAGCTTATTAGCTGAGAAGAAACATACAAACAGATGTGTTCAGGCATCAGGGACAATGTTAAAGTTAGTGGTTTTGAGTTTTGCTTCATAAGTCTAAAGTACTCTCTGCTGCCTTTTTTTCTGAACTGTCCATTTTATGCCAAGTCCCTAATTAAAAAAAAAAATCCCACTCATGCAGTAAAGAAAGACAACAATGAAGTATGACACCATTCAGAATTTTTAAAAGCTTTTCTTGCAGAGGGAATTTCCACACCATCCTGTCCGGAAGGTGAGTTTGCTCAGCTGTGGTGGGAGGACAGAGATGGCTCCCTGAGCACACAAATCCACTGGTAGCTGCAGCCCTGCTCTCTCATCATGTTACTTGAAACAGATGCCCTGTGACTTAATCCAATGTGCTTATAAAACCTGGTATTTTGGGACTTATTCTATGTATTGTATTTTGAGTATTACCTTTGCTTGTCATATGTATTTTAGGAACTAATGAAAAACACATAGAAAGCTTCAGCTAATTTTGAAATGTATTTTTATAATGTTTGCAGAAGTGACTGAAGAAGTGACTCAGGGCTTTGATGTTTCTAGAAAAAAATTTCCTTTAATGGTTACATACCTACAAGGAGCTGTGGAAAAATCGAAGATCTTTCTCTACTGCCTGGGAGTTTTTGCTTGCAGTGTGTGTTTGCAACGTATATATTTATACTGTTAAATTGTTTAATCTTCCTGCTCAGCCGTATGTCAGAGGTGACAAAAGTAAGGTGTATATGTGTCTTCAGTAGGAAATATTCCTGCTTGCTTTAGCTGATGGGTACACTGATGGGACTTTTTGCTGAACTCCCCTTTGAAGAAGGGTTTGGGGGTCGTTTAAAATGTTTGGTTTGTGGGAGTGATGGTATTTAGTATATCTGCTTTGTATGAATCTCGCCATCACGTTGTCTACATAGTTTCCCAGACTTCCTTCTCAGCCATCAGTATTTCCTCTTTTTAGTCTATGGATGTATGAAGGAGCTGTGTTTTATATGGACCTGGTACAATGCCAAGTACTGCAATACTTGCCTTGTAAAATTTAGTTTCAAAAATTAATGCATGTTTGCTTATGCAGATGCTACACATGAATGATGTATTCCCAAACAATCAGCATAAAATAACTCCTGATTTATATACTTCCACTGCACACATATTGATTGTTTATAATTTTTACACTTAGTAAATTAAATTTATTTTTCTCTGGCAGGTAAAACTTGCAGGCTTCTTCTATCTGCCACTTCCTACGCTATGCAAGGGATCTTTTTCAGACAATGAATTTTATTTAATTTTTTTCACAGCATCTCAACATACTGTGTGTATCTGTGAAACAGTAATCTTAAACTTTGGCAGAAACAAGCCACAGGCAGTAGGACTTTCACTGTAATGTCCTTGTGGATTTAACACTGAAATAAGTCTTTGGAAGGTCATAGCGTGCAGCCTGCCAACCTCTAACATGCTAAATAAAGTGTTATTTCAAATGAGGAAAGCATTAGGGTACAGGAGACAGCACTGGGTAAGCACATTTGTAGGATGCACCTGGTGCTTCCTATGGAATAAAAAGGATTAGTCATTTGGTTTAGTGGAAATTAAGTCACTGGATTTGAATAATAATACAGGATAAATATCTCCAAAAATATATACGGAGATGAAGGCAAGATGTTTATCTCCATCAGCCAGGGCAAAACCATTATCCTGTGATAAGGTTCTGTTCCACTGGCATAGTCTTCTACATCATCTGTGACAGTTTCAGAGGGATACTTCTCCTCCTGTGTGTGTGAGATCATGTATGCTGTTGGATTTTGATCCAGATGCCTTAGTTTCTAATCTTAAAGAATGAATAGGCTTTAAAAGGAGTTTTAAACCTAGGAATTGCAATGTGCATGCTACAGCTCCTCTTTTGGTGGCACTTGCTCAGCTAAATAAGCCTTTTTCATGTAGTCATAGTCATGTAGGATTCTTAGGAGTATCTAAATAATTGTGGTGTCACCAGCTGGCAGAAATGAACCCTAGAGATGTTGCATATATCCTGCATGTTCAGAAAACAAAATATATGGCTAATGTTCTTATTCTAGTAACATTTGAAACATGATTTTTTTCATAACCTGTGTATATCACTTAAAGGTGACCTGTGAAGGTCACATTACAGGACCTTTCCCTTTATTCACTGATTTTCCCCTTCTTCCCATGCCCCAGCTTAAAGGATATTCAGCACATGCACATTATGTGTTTATTTGTGTCTGTAGGGACAGTTTTTCTGCTGGGTGCTAAATCACTACAAACATATGTGTGGGAAACCACCACATCACATCAGCCATTGCTGAACCAGAAGTGCAGATCATGGGCTCTCAGGGCTGCTGGCCAGGAGAAATGACCTTGGATGGGTTGGGGTTGCTGCCCTGTGGGCCCCATACACAGTGCCTATGCCGATCAATCAGCATGAGCTTCCTTCCCCGGGGAAGCAACTGGGACATAGTAAGCCCCATATCCAGGCCTGGGTGTCAGAAGCATTCCTAGGGCCCTATCATAAACATGGATTACGGAGGCCAGCATCAGCTGCTGCACAACAAAATGTACAGAACTTAGAGTTATGGACAGCCAAGATGTGGGCTCTTTTGCCTTTGCTTAGCACCTACAACTTCTAGCTACCCTCTTGTTTGATGTAGGGTGCTATAGATATGCACATCTTCTGCAGCATGAGCTATTGTTCTCTAGATTTGAAATGCTGCAGGCAGCAGCACAGGGAGGGATCAACTTCCCCCTTTCCCCAATGTCCTTGGTAAAACCATCCTCACTCTGTCAAAACATTGCTGTAAAAATGATAATTGTGAAACTACCATACTTGTGCATGAAGACTAACTGTTGAGCATTTACCTACAGCCTGCAGCTCCCTCTCCATTGTCTGTTAGTCTTGATGAAGCCAGAAGTGTTTCTTTTGTCTTCACAGCTCACCCTGATGGATATAACTGTGATTTCGATCTCCCAATAGTTTAAGAAGTATTGGTTAGCCTTCTATAATTAAATGTGTATCTGTCCTTGGGTGTTAATGCAGTCCAAGTCTGGAGCTGAACTGCTTCCTGAGCCCTTTAGAGGTCAATTCCAAGTTTGGGATACTAGAACAGTTCTGCCAGAACATTGCCAGAGCCGGGAGGCATTTAAGTAAGGTATAGGATTTTAAACTCTCACAGCTCTGTGTTCCCACCTAAATCTTCATGCGCCTGAACAATGTGAACCCAACAGCCCAGAAAATGCTGCCTCAAAAACACCCTTCCACTTAACACAGTATAGTACAGGTCACTGATAATTCAGACCTCTCAAGAAGACGTGCCCAAATGCCTTAGAGCCAGTGGCAGTCTCTAGAAACGAGGTCATTCTGTCTTCATTTCTGCGGCTTGTCAGCTGAAACTCAGCCAGTTACCCTCCCTCCAAGTGCTTGGAATGGGACTAAAATCACACTCTTTCTGGCAGAGGATGCATAAAAAAATTCAAGGTTTCATTAACCACCTCTCAGTACTGACTGAGGTGGGAACTAGTGACCTAGATGTAGAAGGCAGTTTATCCCATTATCAACCCCTTGAGCCATTCTGCTTCTTTTTGTATTTATTCCTCTGCATGTCTGGCATGGTATAAATAACCACCAATGTTTTATGTGTGTGCAGACATGCACCTTAGATGTGCCACCTAAGGAACAGAACACAATCTCTTGTGTAAAACAACTGGTGGTCCTTATACAATTTTAAATGGTGAGAGCTCTGGGATACCTTTGGCTTTGCAAGTTTGAGTGACCAGAATACAGTTAATAACCTGTATCTTATCATCTTGCAGTTGTATGATGGGTCACAGTAGACCTGAAAAAAGAATGAAGATCCTGTGTCCACCTACAAGCAGCTACTCTGACGCAAATTTTGGGTTTGGGTTTTTTTTGCCAACACTGACAGTGGGATTAAATGTGGAAATTATTTTTTTCCCATCTCTTTGCCCAATTCTTTAGAAGTGCAAGTACTGTCTGATTTGGTCAGATGGGAATTTCAACACTGTCTGCCTGATTAAGCTGTGATTTAAACTAACATCAGAGGTGCATAAGTGCATGTGTGTGTGCGTGAGTGGGGGCATATGTCCTGTAAGCTCAGAATTCAGAGCAGATGTTCACTGATCTGAGCCTGCTGTTTTTAAGACTGTCAGTGACTCTAGCAAGGAAGGGGAGGGGAAGGAAGAAAGGGTCTCTGGCTACCCAGTAAGGTGTGATCTGTTTACTTACGGCAGCCCACCACCAAGCATGGGGGATGCTGGTGAAGTTGGTACTGGAGACATCATGCTCCACTGTGTAGACCATGGCAGAGAAGGCGAAGATGCCCATGGCAATGAAGAGCAAAAGACAGCCCACCTGCTGGTAGCACTGACGCAAAGTAAAGCCAAAGGCACGCAACCCTGTGGAATGACGGGCCAGCTTGAGGATGCGGAAGATGCGCATGAGGCGCATGATGCGTAGCACTTGTCCCACCTTGCCCACTCGTCCCACCTTCTCAATATCATGCTCATGCTGAGAGCCCCGACCTTGGGGCTGGTCATCATCAGCAAAGCATTCAAGTAGCAGCTGCAGGTAGAGGGGCAGGATGGCAATGAGGTCTACTGCATTGAGGGCGCTGCTGGCAAAGCGACGCAGATCTGGGGTAGAGACCAAACGCAACAGGTACTCCAGTGTGAAGAATGCAATGCATAGGGTTTCAATGTGCTCCAAGACAGGCCGACTCTTCCCACTCTTCTGGTCTACCTGATGCATCTCCTCCACTGTGTTGAGTGCCAGGGCCACCACAGAGATGAGCACAAAGAAGCTGGAAGCCACTGCCATCACCTTGGCAGTGACAGAGGAGAAGGGTTTCTCCATGAGGTTCCAGAGGCGCCAGCGCTGGGGACCATAGTAGCGCATGTGGTGGAAGAGCTGCTCATTCTCCTGAGCCTCTGCCTGTGAGCGCAGCTCGCGCTGGACCTTCAGCTGCTCAGTTAGCTCATCACGGCGCTCCTCGAAGCAGATGCGGCAGCAGCGAGGTGTGTATTTGAGGCGCACGCCCCAGTAGCTCAGCTCCTCCAGGAAGCTTCGGGGGCATAACTCATCCCGCACACGCAGCACTCCTGAGGCATAGAAGTTGTACACCAGCTGGAAGACAGCAGGGTCCCGGTCAAAGAAATACTCATCTACCTGGGCAGCATAGTCATCACACAGGCCCAGCTGGCAGCGACGGTCAGTGGAGGTAGCCAGGCGGCCCAGACGGGTCTTGGGATAGATGGCCACTGCCTGGTAGGTGAGATGGTAACTTTGACCACCAACGTTGATGTTCAGCACAGACGAAGCGGAAGCTGTGGCTGGGGCTCCAGAGGAAGGGGAGCAAGGAATAGATGACAAAGGTTTGTTTTCTCCCTCAAATGTGTCTCCATTTGGCCATTTTCCTTGTTCTTTCTCTTCCTCCTCCTCATCTTCATCGTCCACATAGTAGTTGTAATTCCCTTCAGGTCCCAGGAGCAGTAGAGGCTGGGAGTTCAATGGAGTGGTAGCAGAAAAGCCACTCTGCTTGTCTACATGCATACCTTCATTATCCTTCCTCTTGTCAGGCTGTGGGAGGACATTTGGTGCTTCCCTCTCTCTGTCTTTATGTTTTAGGAAAGGAAACTGTTGCCGAATGTTAAACTGCAGCATACTGTTTTTTCTTACTCGCCTACCTTCTTGTGTTCACTTGATGAAGGAATTAACACCAGTCCTTTCCAACACTACAAAGGCTGACAATCCTGTTTTCTTCTCTCTTTATCTCAGTAGTATCATGCACAGCAGCAGTTCTGCATTTATCTCCCTGCCAGCCACCACTCCAGTTGTTGTGAAAGCTCCATGTAGGATATAGACACATGAAGACTGCTGTTGACCGTTTTAATCTTGCTGACAGGGAAGATCTGAGTGCTTAGAGAAGGGGATTTAAAGGCTATTATCCTGTTCCAGCCTCATCTCCCTCAGGCTGTGACGTGAATGATTATGGATCCATAAATCTATGAAAAATCGGTAGGGGAAAAAATAAACTTGAAAGTTTTATTGCTAATAAAACCGATACATTTTCCTAATTCAAGTATATATGGCTTAAGAATAATCTCAGAATGAAAATGTTTGAGGGGCAGAGTGGGAAAAGAGAGACAGGCATAGAGAGAACATAAGATTTCTTTCATCTACATGAGTATAGGGTGTCTTGGTTTTCTTTAATGAAAATAATGAATAATTAATATGCAAGTGATAGGTAGGAATTCACTACAGTAGCTCTTAAAATGTTTTCCAAAGGTAAGCAAATAAAAGTAATTCCGTTTTAGTTCCAGTTAGAATACCTCCATCTGGTTAAGGGCTGAGGAAAGTTGGAGTCTGGTGCCTGAAGCTTTGGCTGTGCTCTGGGCACACAGGATTCATGCTCCTCTGTACACAGTGGAAGTGAAGTGAAGGGGTGTGAAGGGGTTCCGAGCATGCAGCTTCACTTCAAACACCTCTGAGCTGCTGAGAAACAGAGTAAAGCCACTCATGTTTCTCTTCCAGTGTTTAATAGCATAAAGACAGACTAGATACCTAGCAGGACAGGAGAGAGAGTTTTTCTTTGTTTTGAGGGAGGTTTTATCCTCAATAGGGATTGTCAGTGCCTTATTACAGATGCCAATCTGCTTTGCAGTTTGCTTTGAACATTAAACCATGCCATGGTGAGTCCTTTGTTGGCAACCTTAATGCAAATTAATGCCCAATTTCAAGGCTGTTTCTTTCTCCTAAGCTAACTAATTCAGACATAAGAAAAAAATAATTCTGCAATACCATCATGTTACTACCAAAAATTTTTGAAAGCTTCTTAATCAAGATTCAGACTAGACTATAACCATATTCCTCTTGTCAGCCTTCACGGTAGTGTTTCATTTTGCTTTTGGTCAGGCTCCCTGGTTTTACTTCTGAGAAGTATCCAGTAAGGCCGATTGCTCACTACTCAAGAGATCATTTCTCATATCCTACTGCAGTAGCAGGAGCTCCTACAGGGTGAACTTCATGACTGTCAAATGTGAACTTCATGACTGTCAAAAGTCAACACCTCACTCACCTGGGATAAGATCTTGAACATCACTACTAAGCAAAGCAAGAAAGATAGCTAGCTTTGCTTCTGCTCAGACTAATCACTTTGACATAGATATTCTTAGGAAGGTAGCCCTCAGGCACCTGGTAGGCTCTGCTCAAACTTGCCTCTAACTGACAAAATAGATAAAATAAAATTGCTTTATTTCTGTTCTTTACTTTGAGATGAGACTTGGTTCTGAGCTGCTAGACTCTCAGCATAGATAGATAAGAAAATTAAATGGTCAGAAAAGACTTCCCCTCCCCCCCCCTTTATTTTTCCTTAACTACCTTACTCAGTGTGCTTATCTTCATGTCATTAATAATTGCATAAAATCTTCCTGTATGGAGAAGAGCAGACTTCGAGCTGCTGAAGGGCTAGTTAGTAAGATTCCATGGGAATCTGCTTTTGAAAGGGTCCATGAATGCTGGTCTCTTTTTAAGAGCCATCTCTTAAGAGCACAGGAGCAGGCAAATCCAAAGTGTTGAAAGCCAAGCAAGTAGGACAGAAGATAGGCTTGGCTAAGCAGGGATCTTAAGGACATTGGAAGAAAGGACAAATGACATGGGAGGGGGGACGGAAATGCTATTCATCACTGCAGGCAGAAAATCTGTGTGACCAAAGCTCAATTAGAGTTCAAGCCGACCGTAACTGTGAAGGGTAACAAAAAGGGCTTTTTAAAATATGTTAACAGCAAGAGAGGGATCAGAGATAACATTGGTCCATTACTTGATGAGGTTGGTCACCTTACAAATGAGCATGTAGCAAAAAAAGAGAAGTTAAATGCTTTCTTTGCCTCCGTTTTCAACACTGATGGTGGACACTGAGATCCCCAGAGCCCTGTTTTGGAAGACCATGACTGAGGGAATAATAAACACCCAGTCAACACTGAACTTGTTCAAAACTTGCTTCTCCAGATGGATGCATGTAAGTCTAGGGGCCACGATGGAGTTCATCCTAGGGTACTGAAAGAGTTAGGTAGTGTTATCACAGGACCTCTCTCTATTATTTTTCAGTGGTCTTGGGAGTCTGGAGAGCTCCCAGTCAATGAGAAGATGGGAAATGTCCCTGTTTACAAAAAGAGTAAGAAGGAAAACCCTGGTAATTGCAGACCTGTCAGTTTCACTTCACTGCCTGGTAAAAATTTAGATAAGTTTATTCTAGGAATTACTCGAAACCACTTGAGAGATAATGCAATCATTGGTTATAGCTAGCATGGGCTCATGAGAGGGAAGTTCTGCTTAACCAGCTTAATTGCCTTTTATGACATGGTCACCCATCTGATTGACTAAGCCAGTAGACGTGGATTTGGTGTGGGGGTTTTTTAGCAAAGTTTTTGATATTGTCTCTCACAGTGTCATATTGGACAAAGTGTCCAGCACACAGCTTGACAAGTCCGTAATATTTTGGATGAGCAATTGCCTGATAGGTTGTGCTCAAAGAATTTTAGTAAATGGAGTAGCATCAGGCTAGTAGCCAGTCAGCAGTAGGGTTCCTCAGGGCTCAGTTTTAGAGGCAGTGCTCTTTAATGTGCCTTTTAAATGATCTGGAAGCAGGAATCAAATATACATTAAGTATGTTTGCTGATGATACTAAATGGGAAGGAGCTGTGGACTCCTTGAGGTTAGAGAGGCCTTACAGAGAAATCTGGATAGGCTAAAGACCTGGGCAATCACCAACCCTATGAAACTTAACAAAAAAAAGTGCAAGATTCACCACCTGGGTTGAGGTAATCCTGATTATACATACAAACCGGAGGACAACGCGCTGGAGAGGAGCCCCATGGGAAGAGGGTTTGGGTTGATGGCAAGTTGAATATGAGAATGATGGTGACTGGAACAGGCTCCCCAGGGAAGCGGTCACAGCACCAAGCCTGCCAGGGTTTGAGGAGTATCTGGACAATGCCCTTAGTCATATGGTTTAGTTTTAGGTAGTCCTACAAGGAACAGGGTGTTGGACTCAGTGATCTTTATAAGTCCCTTCCAACTTGAGATATTCTGATTCTATGATTCAATGATTCCATGGGTAGGAGAAGAAATGTGGAAACTTGACAGTCAGTAACAGTGGAGAATGCTGTCCAATCAACCAGACAGTGCCCTGGTTACCTTCCCAAGAACAGTAAGTGGGAGTAAGCACTTTTCTTACTGACAGAGTTCAGCACCCAGTTTTGCTTTGAGAATTCATTTTGTACTGCAAAAGGGAGGAAGTACGGATATGCTTATACAGTGTTTGCATTTCCTCTTTCTCCCAGCAATTCAGTTTTGTGGGGTTTTTTCTTGTTTTGCTGTTTTCTTATGTATGACAAAGGCACTTTAAACTGGCAGCATACAGTTCTTTTTAGTTGCTAATGTGGAAGGACCCTGCAAAACCAATAGAGCCATTATTCCTACTGAAAACCATTTAAACCTCAATAGTGATAAAGTCACGAAGTGGAAGCCATAGATGGAAGTCTGTCCTGAGGAACAGCAGTTGCTCAATCCACAAAGCCATTCCTGGCCTGCTGAGCAGCATGGTATGCATTCCCTTTTCAGACTTCAGGATCCTGCAGAGGGCTGGGCATTCACCTATCACATGAAGTGCAAAGAGCATCCTGAGTCTGTAAGCTGTATCATCCTGGTACCATTCCCGTCAACACTTCCTTCCTTTTCCCTGTTGCATCCCATCCCTTGCAAGAATCAATCACCAAGGTCACAAATCTCAAAAAGACATAGTTTGTGATGACCTGTGTGTCAGCATCTTTGAAAAAAAAAAGCAAAATAAAGAAGTATGTTCAACCTTGTATTCCTTTTGATAATATAATGATGATCACTGACAATCTTCTCCAAGTTCTTCCCTGTGACAAACATGTCTATTGTAGCAACTTTTTTTCATAGTTCCTTCTTGTTTCCTTGGGTGTGACTGCCCCTCCTGAGCCTTTCCTACCCCAGCACTCCAAATGATAGTAAATTAGCACAGGTCACCTGCCTTCTAAACCTTTGCTTGCTGCTTTGCAGCTGAATTAACCTCACAGGCAGGCCTCATGCTATGCTACATCCCAAATCTGAAAAAACAGGTCCATAGGGGATGAAGATGTACCTGTTCCTCCTCAGTGTGCTCACAGGCATATCCAGCTTCACATCAGAGCCCAAGCATTACCTTTAAGGAGGGGAGAAGAGGTGCCACACTCCTTGAATTTCCTGACCTCACAGTTGTAAGTCCATAATCCATACAGATTTCCTAAAGCTATGCTGTTGTACAGTTTTATTTGCTTCATGCTTAGGCATGGCACACCTCTCCCTGTCAGTTTGGGACAGCAGCTGTGTGGCTTCTGCTTTTCTGACATTTATTCCTAGAGCTGGTTCTTGCTTCCTTCTCTGCCTACATTGTATCTGCATTGTACTCTCTTGATTCTGTTTGTCCACCTGCTCCACAGCAGCAGCTTTTTCTATAAAATCAGGATACCAGCATTCTTTAGAGTCAGCTGTGTATATAACTCATGAAGACTTTTCTATCCATAGCACACTGGAGTGTGCATCTCTTAGTTTCATTATGAGAATTTAGTATGCTCTGTCACTGTGAAGTTTATCATGTTCTCTTTTTAGCAAACAAATTGAAATATTTAGATGCAAAACTATTAGAGTTTCCTTCCACACAAGAAATATCGGTTAAAAATAAACAAGCTACTCCTGGGACTCTTCAGAGGAAATTAGATAACTTTGTGCAGTGGAAGCTAAGATTTCAGTCCTTACCTAGATGCTTCATTCATACCTAATTGTGATTTTAAATTCCAGAATATTTTTTCCAAACACAAACACAGATTTATAACAAAGCCTTCTACCTAAAAAGTTGTGTATCAAAGAGCACGTTAGTTCAGGGGCAGAGCAATCCTTTGCAGCCTGGATTTTGGCCAAATTTTATGTATGCGTGTTTGTACAAACACATATTTGTGTGTATGTGTGAAAATCTGTCAGCAAGATTGCTATCCTTATCCCAACCTTGTGCCATTTGTAAATCACTTTAATACAGTGAGCTTGTCAGGCATTCCATGAATATAGAGTTGAGTGGTTTTAACAGGTTATCTGTTATTCTCCTGCTCTTACCACACGTTTCACAGCACTGGCTTCATTTACAGGCTAAACTTTTCTAGAAGAGAAGAATTCAGTTTCCAACTCTGTACTGCTCTGCTCAATGCAATGCAATACCCTAACCTTCTTCTTCTTTCTCAGAAATTGTCATTGGTTGGAGGGTAAACAAGACAGAGAACAGATCTTTTGCTGGTATTGCCTCTGAAGAAATAGTGAATATACCTTCAAAAATCTTTCTTTGATTTTGACTTCTGGAAAAAAAGAGTTTTTTCCCTTCTGCTCCCCTACAACCAAAGGCTGGCAAGAGAAATAAACAGGTAGAGCAGCTTGACTGTGGAGTTTTTGAATGTGACAGAATACCAAGTATCTGTTTAACCTAATTGTTATCTATGTCAAATGCTTTAGAAAATCATCCTGAAAATTGGTTCTTTTAGAAAATACACTGTGCTCTGCTGTTTTAAAAGCAGGTCATGAATCCCTGTTTAACAATGAATGCTAATTTTGCTATAATGACAGTTGATTGCATGATGCTTTATGTCAAACTGGAATCACTGTATGATCTAAGACCTCTGCATATAAGACAATTATTTTCAGATTTTCTTGGAATAGTATTTAGCAAATATTCCGCATAAACAGCATATCATTGCTATTGCAGATAACCATGGATTAGATCACTGAATACACAGGCGGGGAAAAAACAAAATTTGGTGTAGCTACTTAAGGAGAGTCTCTCCATCTTTTTTTCGCCAAAGACTGGTGTTTGTCCCTGTTGGTTTTGTGACCGTTTGGAGACAGAAAGTTGATGAGAACCATGCTGCACTGGTTCCTCCCCATTTCCCTTGTGGCCAGCATCCCCAAAGGACTGCTTTTACAGCTTCCTGCAAAAGTCCATGTGGTGTCTCCCTGTACCAAAACTGACTTCTACTGAATTATAGTGTCTCAGTGTGCCTCTCTCTTAACTGTCTGGGCTTGGTGTCCTACATACCCCTATGCATTGTTTCTGTCAGGTGGGATATTGATATTGCAATAGGCATTGCATATTGCTGCAAGGCATTGCAGCAGTTTGCATCAGCCTATGATAAAAAAATACAGCTGCAATCTGTAAGACTAGAGTTCTGTGAGAGTTCTTCAGAGCTAACATGCTAGCCCGAAGTATACTGCTTAACTGCAACAGGGAATTGCAGAAAGAAAGGATATAGAGAGATCAAAAAGCACTACAGGCAGACTTGCAGTTTACCTCTCTAAGTAGCCCTAGCAGAGTAAAAGATAGTAAAGAAAGGTGATTCACTGTAACACTGAGATGATCAGGAGCGACTTCAGAAAGTCAGCAGGAGAAGTCAGGCATGGGTGAGTTTTTCCAGAAAGAAAGGAAGGAAGGGGGGAAGGAAATGAGGAAGGGAGGGAGGAAAAGCTGGCTTGCGGTGGCCTGAAACAGCAAAAAGGAGAATGAGAAATGCAGCTGGGGAAATATACAGTTCACTCACAAATGACAGAGATTTGGGAGAAACAAGCCGAACATGACTAACTGATAAGAGCTAGTAGGATCTTGGTAGTGTAGCTAAGAGTGATTTGCCTAAGTTGTTAGCACCCCTATTTGGAATCTCCTTGAGAAGCTGGAAAACGAAGAAAAAGTGTAATTATGCTGCATGTTAAATTCTTTGATGTGGGTTTTGGTGATGCTTACAGGACCAAGGGGCTGGAGTTAAGGGCCAGGAGGTCCCTTTCAGCATGATACTTGGCTTATCATTATTCAGTCATTTGTGATGGGTCAGGCACTTTCCAGAACATGCGTGTATGATGTTTTCCTGCCTCAGAGACCATATGGTTCAATAGACATTTTCATGTCCTGTCACTCAGTGACTTCTATAATATGTACACAATAGCTTGCTTTCTTAGTAACTTGCTAAAATCCTCTACTAGGACAAGTGGGTCATGAAGGACAGTTCTCTGTCACCCTTCTGCTTCACTAACTGTATTATGTTATGTCTTCCTTCATTAACTGTCCTCCATCCAGTGTTTTATTTTGTTACCAGCTTAATTTTCCACTGGCTCATCAGTGTAGTTCCTATGTGAGTGTATGGCTCATCACTGCAAAACTTGGCTCTGTGGGGTTAAGGTGTTCTGTAATCTGCCAGGCATAATTTAGCTATGAAAACTGTGGGATGTCAAGCTTTAGGTAATTGTAGAGGCAGCTAAATGTGAAGGAGAAATTATAGGGAGCAGTGGCTGCAGATCAGAAGGACCTGAGGAAGTGGGTAAGAAGGAGACCTGAGGTTATCCAAAACACACTATTACTCAGTTGTGTTTAGCTTTAACTCTTTAGTGGGGAGCCAGACAAGCAGGGAAACAGGGGAAAATTGTACTATATTGCTTTAAGACTCAAGAGAGTGATAAGAGGGTGTTTAAGCACAGGACTCTTTTCCTTACACTGTTTTTTTACTACTCTATGGTATAAAGATGACAAGTTGGACATAGGATTTTAGCTACTCCTGGAAACAGTGTAAGCAAGCGTATCACCACTAACAAACACATCACTATGAATGGCAGCTGTAACATCTTTGAAATACAGAGCAAAACCAGGGAACTAACCTTCTTGGATTTCTCTCTGTCCAGATGACAAGAAACTGCTCAGATTCTGTGCACAAAAGTGGAAGGCAGCAGGCAGCACAGGAATGATAGTTTTCATCCAAGGGATACTGATGGACTGAACACTGAAGAACAGGGAAGATGATAAAGAAACACCAAAACCCATCCTCACCAAAGAGCCCCAGGAAATGTGGCTCATCCAAAGGTAATTAAGGTTGGAGTTTACAGCAACAGGTGAGGTAAGTAACGCACACATGAGAAAAGGCTTACAGTGTGAGTGAAATGCTTGTGATCCCTATGATAAGCAGTAGCCACAGCTCATCAATTGCCCCACAGTTCCTGGTACTGTGGTGGGTTTTTTAGGTCTTGGGAAGAAAGATTAATTTTAGAAGGATGTTTAAAAGGAAGTTGATCTCTGAACTGTTTCTGTAGGGTTTTTTGGTGTTGGGTTTGGGTTTTTTTTGAACATTCACGGAAGTGGTTTCCAGAGCTATTATTCTTTGTCCTGGCTCTTCCTCCATGTCTCCCTATTGAGATGAACCAATGTGTTCGTAGAGAGTCTGTTGGAGGTAGGACAACACGTGGTAGTCATAAACCACTACAGAACAGCTCTAAACTTGCCACACATGCACTAGAGTGGCATGCCTGACTTCAAATAAAGTATTTGACCTGCTTGATGAAGTACCATGGGACGAAGCTCTGAAGGGGAGAGGGGCCCAGGAAAGCTGGTCAATATTCAAGGAATGCCTCTTCCAGGCCCAGGAGCGATGTATCCCCAAAAGGAGGAAGGTGGACAAGAATGTCAGGAGGCCTGCATGGATAAACAAGGATCTCTTGGACTCACTCAGGTGCAAAACAAGAATGTACAAAGATTGGAAATGAGGACAGGTGGCCTGGGAGGACTACAAAGAGGTTGTCAGAGCAGCCACAGTTCAAGTTAGGAAAACAAAAGCCCAAATAGAGTTAAATCTGGACAGGGACATTAAGGGCAACAAGAAAAGCTTCTATAGGTGTATCAGTGATAGAAGGAGGGATAAAGAAGATGTGGGCCCCCCCAGAAGGAAATGGGAGATCTGGCCACAAAAGGTATGGAGAAAGCTGAGGTCCTCAATGACTTCTTTGCCTCAGTCTTTACTGGCAAGGGCTCTAGTCACAACACCCAAGTTACGGAAGGCAAAAGCAGGGGCTGGGAGAAGGAAGATCTGCCCTCTGTAAGAGAGGATCAGGTTCAAGACCATCTAAAGAACCTGAAGGTGCACAAGTCCATGGGACCTGACAAGATCCATTCGCAGGTACTGAGGGAGTTGGCAGATCAAGTTGCCAAGCTGCTTTCCATCGTATTTGAAAAGTCGTGGTGGTCTGGTGAAGTGCCCACTTACTGGAAAAGTGGAAATATCACCCCCATTTTCAAAAAGGGGAAAAAGAAAGACCCGGGCAACTACAGGCCAGTCAGTCTCACCTCTGTGCCTGGCAAGATCATGGAGCAGATCCTCCTGAAGGCTTTGCTAAGGCACATGGAAAATGAGATGATTGCTGGAAACCAACAAGGCTTCACCAAGGGTAAATCTTGCTTGACAAATCTGGTGGCCTTTTACAATGGAATAACTGCACCAGTGGATAAGGGAAGGGCAACTGATGTCATCTACCTGGACGTGAGCAAAGCCTTTGACACTGTCCTGCACGACATCCTGGTCTCTAAATTGCAGAGTGTTGTGGTTTAAGGTTTGGGGAAGGGGAGGGACAGGTGGAGCGGCTATTCCATTCCCCTTCCTGCCACACTCTATAAAAGGACACAGGAAGT
>VYZX01020817.1:41429-82510 GCA_013401335.1 Brachypteracias leptosomus | reverse complement strand
GTCCAGAGGAGGGCTACAAAGATGATTAGAGGGCTGGAACACCTCTCCTATGAAGACAGATTGAGAGAATTAGGCTTGTTCAACCTGCAGAAGAGAAGGCTCAGGGGAGACCTTATTGCAGGCTTCCAATATCTGAAGGGGGCCTACAAGAAGGCTGGAGAGGGACTTCTCACAAAGGCCTGTAGTGATAGTGCAAGGGTTAATGGGTTCAAACTGGAAGAGGGTAGATTTAGGTTAGAAATTAGAAATTACTCAGAGGGTGGTGAGGCACTGGAGCAAGCTGCCCAGGGAAGTTGTAGTTGCTCCATCCCTGGATGGGTTCAAAACCTTGCTTACCTTTGGGAGGACTTACTTCACCTCTTGACTATCCTGGAGAATAGGAGGAGACCTGGGCCAGTATCCTGGCTTGCCATTTTCCTTGTGACCAGAGTTACGAACTACAGTTTGTTTTGTTTTGTTATCAACTATGTTTCAAGCTGAATCTTGATCTTAAGTTAGCCCAGCAATATATCTTTAGCTCAGGGATTCCTTTCACTTTATTTTTTCTTTCTTTTTTTTTTTCCCTCAGATATGAGCAATTGAGTATACTTGCCTGATATAAGTCCAGGGGTACTAAACTGTAATGACCACTGAAAAGACATTACAGCCAATTTGGTAAGTGAAGCAGCATACGAGGAATACCATTCACTTGACTGCAGCCCAATTTATAAATTAAAGAAACACACAAACACACATAACACATTTGACAACAGATGGCATAAATCAGTCCACTTAATTTAAATGTCCATGTTACAAGGCATTAGGGATGGAGTTAAGAGTGCCAGGGCCTGTGGGGCAAGCAGAGAGGCACCTGCCTCCCCAGCTGAACTACCACCACCATCTCCCTCCAGCAGCAACAGCATTGGACCTGCAGCCTTCTGCTTCCCAGCAAGCAGCACCTCCATTGCCCCAACCCACACACTGCCCAGGCTTCCTCTCTCAGGTACCTTTGGGAAGCTGACACCAAGCTTGTGTAGCTATCCTTGTATCCTTGAGTTCCCCTCAGGGTGGGCAGGGGCAGCTCTGTCCCTAACTCAGGGTACAAGGGGAAAACCAGTAGAATGAGACAGATTAGTATGAGGGGAATGAGCTAACTAATTTAGGTGCTATGTTACTTACTAGGGGAAAACAGATGGGTTAGGCTGCTCCTTGAACCTCAGCTGAGTTTTAAGCATACAGAGTTCACCCTTGTTCAGATTTAGGCAAGCTAAAGCTGCCCTGCCTCCTACTCAGCTGTGACAGCAGAAGCAAGCCTCCTTCAAACTTGATCCTCTGTCCAAATAAACCAATCTAGATCAATACGATATTGTGCATACTAGAAGGGAATGCAGCTTTAGCTGCGTCTCTAACAAGTTATAGTGGTGGAGAATCTGGGTTGATGGATTTTTAGCTCATTTAAGATGGATTGATGCCTTGATACTCAGTGTAAGGCATGTAGTAATAGAAGTTAATAGGTCACTGAAGGGCAAATTCCTTTTCAGGCTTTTGCCTATGCAAGCTCCCAAATGAGTTCCACCTTAAAAAACAATGATAACAAAAAATCTGCTGGAGGAGGGATTTAAGGATTCAGCATTGCATGTTGTCTCTAGTTTGAAGTGAGTACTACGCATTCCGACTGCAGGTGCAGCACCCTGGGAGCTGTAGAGGTTACTTCCATGAGCAATGCAAACAGGATCTGATGGCTCATACGTGCTGATAATGATAACTGACAATCCAAGAGGTGATTTTGTGGGGGTTTTTTTCTATTGTTGTGACGGGATGCCATGGTGATTGGAGATATAAATAGGCAGATGGTTTAGATGGATAGAAACATTTGCTCTTTATGGCATAAAGTGTCAGTTCAGCTGAAGAATTCTCTGTACTTCAGCATAATTCTTGCACACCACATTTATCTACCCGTGAGATCAAAATTTCATTTTTATTGAACCTGACTTGGTTTCTTGAGGGGGAGCAATACCTTATGGTTTTTAGAGTATTTCCAGGAATAACCCCATAATGTCAGAACCCAATATATTTTAGGAGGGAAGGAGCTCCTAATAAGAACCTTGAATGTGAAGAACTCCCTCAAAGTGGTTTGGTATTGCAAGGTTCGGGGGTTTGCTGACAGAATCTCAGCAAAGTGCTAGATAGAAATATTACACTTGTCATTTTTCATCAGTAATGCCCTAAAGGGAAATTCCATTTATCAGGCCTGTTCACAGGAGAGTTTATGTCCTGTCTAATGAACTGAAAAAAAATTGATTTGTTTCTGTATTTTAATTTGTTCTGTTAGCTGTAAAGTTAAATTGTATTAAATGTTTACTGTGTTTCTGAGGGCTAGAGTACCTTAGATTATTAATCATCCTGGAGTTATTGCTGCTTTCTGTATGATAAGTGTAATATTTAGTATGTTGATGAGACCAGACAGAGCCTCACTCCCTGCCTCAGTGAATTTAGCGAGATGGTTAAGAAGCAAGACCTTGCAGTTTCCCCAGCTGCGAGTGGTATGTGAGAACACAAGTGCAAATATGGATCAATTGGAAATAGCCAGTTTTGGACAAAGATGTGGCTGAGCAAAGGTTGAGTCAGGTTCCAGGTGCAAGGCTGAGGTTGTCCCAGCACATCAGGCTGAGAAATACTAATTGTTCAGTTGCTAATCCCCTTCTCCCGGCTTTGGTGGAGAAATTCACTTCAGTGCTGGACTCCACTAAAAGCTCCATTCACATCTGACTGCAAACCCCTGTTGTCTATTGAATGCTGATGCAGCTCTGGGTTGTGCTACCAGTCATCATGAATAGGCTTGATGGGAATGGTTTTGCCCCTGCCCACAGCTGCTGTCACCTGCCCTGTGTGTTATAGCTGGGGGGAAAATCTGTCCTGAGTGTAAGGTCCAGCCTGCTGCTCTCTTCATGCAGCAGCTCCTTCCTGTCACACGTGCAACTGCATGTGTGCACGCACGTGTGTGTGTGTAATGGATGAAGACAGAGACAGCTGAGGATTCACATATGCCTTTACTGATGGTCTGTGCAGGCCTAAAGCTTAGTGTTCCCCAGGCAGCCTACGCTTGGGTCAATGCGGCTGATGTGCTCTCATGTGGACCATGTTGTCTGCATAAAAGAATTCTGCATTTCTTGTTCCTTAGGAGTGGCAAAATTGGCAACGGCTCTCAGCCTGGAGAGATGACTGAGGTGGTATGGTGATGACAAGAATGTGTATGGTGAAATGATGATAAGTGTGGGATACCCAGGGATCTTTCCAGCATTGTGAGCAGCAAATGGAACTGAAGAGGTTCTCCTTACACGACAGCTTGTAAGGCTGTGGTGGTCTCACCCCAGCCAACAACTAAGCAGCACATAGCTGCTCACTCATTTCCCCCTGCAGCAGGATGAGGGGAAGAGAACTGGAAGGGTAAAAGTGAGAAAACTTGTGAGCTAAGTTCAGTTTAATAATGGAAATAAATAATTATGATAATAATAATGCTGTACTGAAAAGGAAAATAACAAAGAGAAAGAAATAAAACCCAAGAAAGAAAAGAGGTGCAAATGAAAACAACTTCTTGCCACCACCTGACTGATGGCATCCCTGAGCAGTGGCCCCCTGGCCAACCTTGCCCAATTTTTAGTGTTGAGCATGATGCTGTATGGTATGGAATATCCCTTCATTCAGTTGGGGTCACCTGTGACTGCTGTGTGTCCTCCCAGGTTCTTGTGCAGCCCAAGCCTACTTGCTGGTAGGGTGGGGTGGGATGAGAAGCAAAAAAGGCCTTGGCTCTGTGTAACCTCTGCTCAGCAATAACTAAAATTTCTGTATATTACCAACACTGTTTTCAGCACAAATCCAAAACAGAGCCCCATGCCAGCTACTATTTAGAAAATTAACTGTCCCCACCAAAACTAGCACAGCTGAAGCCCCTCACCCAAAGATGCTGTGGATGCTAAAATTTTCATGACTCACAAATGGGACTAGATGAATTCTTAGAATAAAATATAAAGGACCATTACAAAGGAACACATCAATAAAAAGGAACAATCAATAAAGATTGGATGAGTATTTTGGCAAAATATCACTGTATGATGTATGGATCACCCAGCTCATAGTTCATAAACAAGTTTTGGTAATGTCTAACATGTACAGGTGACTCATGGAGGGCTGTAAAATTGTCCCATCCTTGGATCACCATGAGGCCCTATCCATGCAGAGAAGACTCATGGGGAGCTGTGTAGATAGCACAGCCCTGAGCTATCTGTAAACCGTAGACCAAACAGGGCATTGCTGCACCATGCAAAGAACTGGAACCTGAGTTGAGCCTTGAAATCCATCGACAAATAATATGCCCTGAGTCTCAATCCAAGCTGCTACTCAGTTGCCTGAGAAAGTAAGATAAAGAGAACCTGGAGGGTTTCAGTGTTGGCTTCAGCTGACAACCTTGTGTATCCAGACGGCATAATCCACTCAGGCATAGTCTTGCTCACAGTCACATAAATCAGGGGATAAAACTCCTAAGGTTTAGGTTAGGAATGGAGAATTGCCTCTCCAATGCTACATCATACCTATATGGAGGCCCTTCCCCCTTGGTCCGGACACCTGCCAAGGTCACTTTTCTGGGATTGAGAGCCCTTACTTGGAGAAGTTAGTGAATATTTAGCATGCTGTAAGTTTGTAATTGCAGGCAATTAACTAACACATGTATAATATTTAGAGCACTTTTTAGGTTGTTACAATATATTCTTGGTTTTACGTTGTAATAGTGCATTATTCCATTGTATCTATGGAAACTTGACATAGTGGTGTGTTAAATCTGCAAGTGAAGTTCAAATGGATCATTTGCTTGAACCTTACCTGTGAATGAAACTCAAGTGAATTGCTTGCTTGAGCCTTGCAGTCCAGTCTCTTTTCATCAGGGATGTCCTTAAATTCTCCCTAGGCACCCACAGATGGCCACTGCCAGGGACCAGACAGTGGATTAGGTGGATCTCTGATGTGCTCTGGCACAACTGATATTTTCTCCTCATGTGATGACCTTGTCCATCTGCTTTATCTGTTGTCTATAATCTGCCCATAGACAGGAAGTTATGAGAGCAGAAACAGTTTTGCTGTTCTGTATTTATAAAATGAAGGGGATTTGGGTAAATGTTTGTGTTTCCTAGGTATGAGACAATACATAACAATGTTGAGAGAAATTATGAGTAGCTAAGTGTTGTAGAGCACATGTTCTTCTGGAGCTGGTACTCCTGCAATGGTGTCAGCTCCATTTCTGTCCTGATGACTTTCAAATGTATAGTATCCTGTGATCCCATACTCAGCAACAGTGTTGTGTGAAGAGTTATAAAGAGTCGGTTTAAACAGAAAAGAGACCATATTCCTCTGCTACAGAAACATTTTGCAATCTGTACAATTTAAAATTGTCCTAAGGCTGGTAGGCTGCAGCTGCTACTGGTTGAGAAATGGGAAGGTGGGGGAATGTCGTCTTTGCCTTTGCCTTTGCCTGGTAAAGCTGATTTGCACCTCAGGATTGCTCCCTGGGTCAGAGGGGATGTTTTACAAATATGTCTGGAACAAGAATTACAGAATGTAATTGTGAGAATGAAATTTGTCCTTGTTGTGGCATTTTTCACTTGTTGCACTCAGAACACAGTTCTCCCAAATGGCTTTAAAACACTTACATGATTAGGTAAAACATCTGCAGGTGTGTAAAGCCTAAGCCATACAGCAGTCCAGAAAAATGAGGCAAAACATCTTGCATTATACTAGTGTGCCATCTTGTCAGTTACTATGTGTACCACCGATTCAACAGCCAAGATGAAGTACTCTCATAGGAGCTGGCTATCATGAGACTCCAGATGGCCTTTCCTCCTTCTTGCAGCACATAACCTAAATATGTAACAACTCATTCACCATCACACTGAGAATCTGCTACTAGAATGACACAACAAAATGAACTGCTGGAGAAACAATAGACAGTTTGTGGACTTTTGCATAATATTCCCCTCTGAAATTTAGAATTTTTAAAAAAAAATTCTAGTGTTCTATTTCAGCACACCTCATGGTATAAAGTAAGTAATTCACAGGATGATGTGCTTTCATCACTCCACACCTGAAAATAACAGAGGCCATTATCCAGGAATGAAATTTACTCTTGAGCAAAGATCCAGTTTATCAGTCTACACTCCTGCCATAAAGTCATCTTTATCCACTTAATTCTATTCAAATTATAGCTTAAAGAGCAAAATCAGCTTCAGATTTTTTGACTAATGGGATACGGGAGAAAAGACAGAAGATATTTCAAAAAGCAAAACAAAAAAAGTAGAGTGATTAGTGCCTCCTGTTGCAGGTGCACACTTGTCATTTTTGTGCCTTAAGGTAAGAGGGAATCAGAAGTGGTTTTGATTTACTGTATTTGATTTTGCTTCTGAGAGTAACAATCTGTGCAGGGACTCAAACTGTGACAGTGGAAGTATGCCTGCTTTTGGTTTTGCGTTTATGAAAGGTTGGGAGAAGAGAGCAATACAATATTCACCCTAGCAGTCTACTCAGAATATCCTGCTACAATTATCTGCTTGGCACAGGATTGCAAATGCAGTAACTCTTGAGGTAAAATATCTCCCAATTATAACTCACATCTGCTTGGGCCAAAATGTGAAATTCCTCAATGTAATTTGGAATCAGGAGAGTGAATACTAACAGGGCATAAGATAACCTGAAAAACCTTTATGGCTGGTATAGTGGTAAACAATCTTTGGATAAATCATTAAAAATTAATAATAAACTGATTAAAGAGAATAAAGATTCCAGTAAATGTTGATGTATCAGCCAGAGGAATACAGCTGACATCTTTTCTTCAGCTCTTCTGTTCTCTAAGAAAGGAATTTTTCGGCTATGGATAGTGTGGTGGAAAACTAGTCTTTTAATGTATAAACATACTTTTAGCTCCCTTGAGGACTGGATGGATGTACAGAATTTGACATTACCAGGCTTTCTTCATTTGCAGCAAAAAAGTTTGAATCAACAGTTTCACAGATGAGAGGTTAGTACAGGAATTATGGCACACTTGCTAGCCCTTTTTCTCTCAGGGCAGCTAAATGACTATGAGTCGTTCAAATCTGGTTTCTGTGAGGTACAAAAATATGATGCCATTAGTCCTCATTAATGAACAGCTGAGAGCCACACTCTGCAGTAACCAGCATCTCCATTTTCCCAGGAAGTAAATCAGCACTACTCCATTAAGTTTAATGGGTTCAAGCTAATTTACGCCAACTGAGAATACCATCCAGTAAACTCAGGCTCCCACAGTGTATGGATTGCTTCATTCATCACAGAATCACAGCTGTCTCCAGCTGGCAGAGAGCACCTATTCAGCTCCTTAACACTGTACAATAAAGCAGAGTAAAGCAGGAAATGAGTAAGGCCCTTGTGGGAATATACAGTGCATGTACATTTTCTGAACATCACATAGTTAGCCAGGGTGCTTGTGATTCAGACACTGTGCTTGGGGATGGGGGAAAACAGTTTAAAATCTCTGTAGGATCTTAAGTCATATATAGTGCAATAGTATATCTAACAGAAATATAGGATAACATAGATACTGGATTTGTGCAGTCTTTGAAATCTGAGAGAAATTTAACATAGAAGTGTAAGAGATTTTTAAATGCATTATTGCAACTTTTCTGCCAATTACGAACCTAAAATGAAGGATAATGTTAAAACTCCAGCCAAATGAGACAGGCATATCTCATTGGGCTTTTCCTTCTCTTGTAGCTTTTTCACAATTTTCTTAGTGGCAACTGTAATTTAATAATACTCAGAAGAGAAACAAGGAATAATAGAGATTTGATATAAATAGTAATTATTTCTACTGAATTGGGGCACTTCTACCTTAGGTAGTAAATATTTCTACTTCAAGCACCATAGTGGGACCACTGCTTTAAAGATCACCAACATTTCCCTGAAGGAGAAAACCTTAATGGAATTCAGAGGCCTTTGTATAGGTCATCTAAACATCTGTGAAAAAGCACAAATATAAACATTGTGTTATAAAAACACAAACATAACCAAATTTTTTCCTTTTTCTTCTACTTTGTGTAAGTTCCAGAAACCAGATCATAATAGACCTGTCAATACTTTGTTCCAAATCTCACCTTTCCAAGACATCTGGTACCTGCTGCTTTGCACATCTGTGGTAACAGGAAGATACTACCTGGATTGTAGCTACCCTAAGTAGGCAAAAATGAGCAAACTGAGCCTCCTCAGGCATGGTCTTGGTATTGGTTTCATAGAATACATATGAGCTAACCATTGCGAAGTTAATTAAGAGAATGAGGAGAGATTCAGGCTGTGGGGAAAAAGGAGCTGTTTTCTTTCTTTCCCTCAGTTTAAAAAAACCCCAACATGTCTAAAGTTGGAAGAATTTTGAAGGCCAAGATTTTCAAGTAGAAGAAAAAGATTAATCCTGAGAAAAGGATGGAGTGGACATAAGACATGTGCATCTGTGGAATTTCCTACTAGGCAGTTCTTGGTTGAAGAATGGAGAGGTGGAGCAGTTGGTAGCTATGAAATCAAGCTTGTCAAAGAAAGGTCTAAAGGAACTTTGCAGGCAATAGCAGCAAGGGAGACAGAAAATGTACAAGGAATAATGCAATAAAAATAATCCATTAAGAAAATGCTATGTGGCATAATGTTGGTGACCTTAGTATATCTCCAGAAAGCTTAACAACAAATCTTATGTTCTTAAGTCTAAGTAAGACCAGTGGGTGGCCAGTCCTCAATGGGCAAATCTATTCTAAGCTCCAGAGACTCCTTCACAAACAGTAAGAGCAAATCTTACTGTATCTGCAGGTAGGATGCAGCAGATGATTTTGAGACACATTTTCGAACAAGTACGCAGCCGTTAGCTTATTACCAGTTCTGCTCATTAAAATACAGCTGCATCAATCCAAATATGGCAGACCTGTTATGTGATAATAGTCTGGATTTATTTGGCCTGGAGCTGAAAAATTCTTTTACAACTTTTGTTTCTGATGATTCCTTCTATATCATGGCTGCTTTGGTTTCCATTTTCCCTGTTAAATTTTGACCAAACATATGTCTATGAACTCTTTAAAAACTACCAGAAGTTTGCAAAATGTCAGGGGCACTCTAGTCATCATCATGTTTTTGGGGAGAAAGGCAGGTACAGATATCCAGCTCTCCTCCTCTCCCCCTGTTTTGGGAGGAAGTTGTTTAGTACTGCTCAGGGCTCTGAATTTTGGAATGATGTCTGCAGGTTTAGTTTTGTGGCACTGAGGATTGAGATGTATTGTTCAGGTACTAGTCCTGAGTGTGGAGAGCATGGCTGTTATGATTATAAAACAAGCATTTTTCTCAAGACTGTTATGATTGTATATTTTGCCTGAATGTTATTTAGTACATTACAGTCTGTTCTCAATGTACTGAAAATTCTTTAGGGTAGAATAATTTTTCCTGTTCCTCTCCGTTATTTAGTACAGTGCAGCCCTTACTTTTATGGCAGCTTTGGGCTATGCTAAAGTATCAGTAACATCAAAATAAAGATGACATTCCTGCATTCAGTTTCTCTGCTAATGTGCAATAGGTGCTATTTTGTCAACATGTCCTAACTACCTAATTGTTGTCTTCTACCTTGGAGAGAGCCCCTTCAAATTTAGAGACTTCAAACGTCTTCCAGATAAAATCATACAATGGTCATGCAGGTCACACAGCAACATTAAAGTGACAGGATGTAATTATAGCTAATTAAATACCAATCTTTTTTTCAAGGAGGAATGTGATGATTAATGGTGAATTGGATAGGAGAAGCATCTGTGCCCTGCTATGAAGTGCCCAGGAATTCCAGTATGATCTCTTAGCTTGTACTGAATTTTCCTGTACTTGCTGTGGGTGTAGAAGTTGATTTCTGACCCTGGTCGCTGAAATGGGAATTCACTGCTGGTTTGCCTTCTGTGTGCCTTTCTCAAACATTAAATTCTCACATAAGCTCTTCCATTTAGGGACTGTTTCAACACATTATTTAGCCTAATTATAGCTTACAAGGACATGGCAAGACAGGGAAATGAAAGAGAGGAAAAGTACATCCTGTCTTCAGTTCTCTGTTAGCTTCTAGTGGGAATGGAGATGGCCACTGGCTTAGTCAGTGATTAGTACCCCAAACAGATGGATTTTGCAGCCCCCAAGTTCTGTTTTAGGTTGTATCACTAAAGCAGATCCATCCTGGACTCATGACATTAGCACCTAAGATTTCACGCAGCCATTAGTGCTCAGATTCTCACTGCTGTTTCCACCAGTTTGAACCACAGCAGATCAACCACCACTCCTGATCCTCAGCTCTACTGCCCTTTTAGACAGCCTCCAGTGTGCAAAGACACTGCCCAAGGCTGCATGTGCTGGAGATGTGGCACAGATTTCCACTAATTATCTATTATTATTTTTTACACAGCAGCAAAAGTATGAACTTGCAATACTACACAAAAAGTCCAACAGATTTATAGATAAATTGGACTGATTGATTGATTGATTGATTGATTTTGGCAAGACAGGTAGGTATTGACTTTAGTAGCTGTATAAATATGTGTTAGGCGAAACTGCTGAATAACTATAAAAATATTATCTATACAAATGCTTATAGTATTTCTTTGCTTTCTTTGGCAGCCACAGGCTGTGACCTTATACTAAAGAGTCAACCACAAGATTCATTAGGACTCTAGATGGTCTTGCAGGTGATGCATCCATGAATTTATATTTCAAGATCTGAAGAGCCGTTACTAATCAACTTTCATACCCTGATAGCACCTAGAAGAAACTCATTTAAGAAGTAGGAACTCACTGTGCTTTCATAACATTGATAAACCTTTAACTAGGGATATATCAACACATTTCAATTCTATATGTAAATAGCACAAAAAATTATGATCTCTAAAGGAGGATGAACAGTTTAGAAGACTTGTTATAAGCTTTGGAAATCTCATGCTTTTTCCTGCTCTAGTTTACACTATGTTCAATAGTGGAGCAAAAAAATTATTATTGCTAGTATTGTGGTTTGGCCATCATTGTGGAAAATAAGTTAGCTATCTCATTTGTTTTGTTTGTGAATGTGCTTCAACACTCTGGCATTCATCAAAAGGTGCACTAACAGGCACTTACAGCAGAGACCCCAAAGATGTGGCTGCCAAATCATGTCATAGAAGCAGTGAGATGAAGTTGGTGACAGAAGAAATGACTCGTTTTTACAGCTACCACTTTAGGTTTTTTACCAGCCTTAAATTCTCTTCTAAGGAAAATGTCTTTTTAGACAAGGAATTATAGCCTGCAGAAAACATCTGCTAGTAAGTTGATTAATTAAAGACTACATTCCCTGAAAGCAACTGTTGTGTCAGTCAGCCTGGAAACAAGAGAATGGGGGAAGTATGGCTGAAATGCTGGGGGAGAGCAGCAGTAATTCATAGTAGTAAAGGTTTCTGAAAGGCCTGGACTTACATGGACAAGCCATAGCTTAGCAATAGGCTGAAAAAGTCTGAGGCTTATCATTCTTAATAATCTGAGGAAGTTTAATTCATTAAGACACACACAACGTAAAAGCTGTCCTGGGTGTACAAACATGTCAGACTTACTGTGGTTTTCTCCAGACAGCTACCTGCCAGACAGAAAGAAGACCAAACAGCCACTGAGGGTAGGTTTATTACTTCCTTGCCCTCTAAATGTAATGTTCCTGGAGTCTGATTGAAAGACCCGTGGCAGAGGTTTTAAATCTCAATGCTTGCACTGTGCTGTCCTAGGTAACCCCTGGGGACTGCTGTTTTTTCCTGAGCTGCCATGGGAAATGAAAGAATCTCTCCCAGGTCCCTTGCTCACAGATAGTTTCATCATGGACAGCCCTAAGACCCACAGGTGCTCCTGCAGTGGAGTCACCCTTGTGGTGGCATCTCCTGCCTAGCAGTGTGCCAAGCTCCAAGCCCTTGCATCTCTGCAACTTTCCAGGGTCATTTTAAGGGAACCCGATGAGGTCACCTGAAATTAGACTTTCTGTGAGGAGTCAGTCATGGGATTCTATATTTGATACCCTATTAGGCACCACAATACTGAGTGCAATGCTAACACAACCAACACTGCCATCACATTTGTGTCTTTAATGGCATGCTTGTGTGGTTATTCAGGAACTGGACTTTTTCACCAGGTATCTTAGTAATTAAAAAACAATAATGCTGGAAGATTGCGGCTCGTGAGGTCAACAATAGTTGCAATCACTGGTTCAGACATTTCCCAGGCTGCTGCCGAGTGACTGAGGGCTACTGAAGCCTCAAAGCTGAGGCTGTGTGTAGCAAGCAATACTGTGAGTCAAATAGCTAGATGTTCTCTCTAACCTTCCCCTTGTGATGGGCTTATTTGATTCTTTCTGTCTGTAGTGTAATCAGGTGGCTAAACTAGTCTGGACACATGTATATCAGGTTTAAAACAGTCTTATTTTGGTAGAACATATTTTTTAATTCAGCCAGCTGGGGCAGGTTTAAACACAGCCAAAATAAATAGCAACACCAGGGACCACAAATAATCTTGCACCAGTTTAGCTGAACTGAAACGTCCCATTACACACCCTTACCCACCTGTCAGGGGACATCTTCCCTACTCCATGAGAAGGAGAGCATAACCACAGTCTACCTGAGGGATTCAGCTGTGCAGTAGCAAAACTCCTCATAGACTTTCTGTTTCAATATACTATTAATCATCCTTGAATTATTTGAGCAGGAAACTGCCTGGAGATGCCATTTTTTATTGAACTTTATAACACGGTGGTTGCCTTCAGTCATCACCAGTTACAAACAAGTTTCTGTTAAACAAGCAAAATCTCAGTTTAGTGATATGACCCCCTTTCAACTTGTCTAAGAAAGACATATAATCACAATAGGACTGTACTGGCACAAAACAAGCACTTGGATAAAAATCTAGAAAGCATAGGAACCGTGGTCCTATTCTAACTAGACAAAACAATCATTTAATGCCTTTAAAACTTATTCTATAATTAAAATAGTAGAAAGTGAAATAAGATTACTTCTTATTGCAATTAGCTGTTGGGGATTCCTATGTTATAGAAATGTTTATTTCAATCATGGGACAGAAACCCTATATACTAATTTCTATATAAATAAAATATTTTTAAACACATGATCTATGGTGGGAAAGAAGTTAAAAATAGTCTAATAAGGATCTATCCTCTGGTGCAGAATTAAACCTACAGTTTAATACTCACGCTCAAGAACTAACTGTTCAAATGATTTATTATAGGCTGCCCTGTAGCATAAGGTGCAGCTGTGAGCTTGAAAAAAGTCATTAACATGAAAGACAATGGAAATGCTAAACTGGGAATTTACTATTTCCTGATTTTCTTTCCCCTCTGTCCTAAGAATGAAAAGAGGATATTAATGCAGTATAACAGAACAAATTTAAAAGGACCAAACCAAGAAGAACCTAGTTCAAGCTGGTCTAACAACACTAATTCACTCACTTGTATATTAGGCTCCTCTTAAATGGAAAACTCAGCACTACTTCTGAGCATGATATAACCACTCTGTTTGTGTTCATGGAGAGGACACATAGTTAACATTTTGGAAGCAGCATCAAACTGCAATTTCTTGGTTTTTTTTGGCAGCTGGAACATAACATTGCCTTTTAAGTAGATTTTCTTGCATTTAATTTGTTGGATTAATGTAACTAAAATGATGGGTATAGGCCAGAAAACCATTGTTTCTCTATTTCTTTATTGGCTTGTCCTCTGACAATATTTCACTGTTTGCCAGTTGCGTGACAGACTGGCTGATTGAGCTTTATTATGTTGCCCTCTGTGGTGGACACAACGATGTGTCATAAGCAAAGTACTCATCACATCATAGTTTCAGGCTCTGCTGGATATATATAACCACACAGCAAATAAAAGCTGTAAAATAGCTATTTGTCTATGCAAATTTCCTTGCTCCTGCTGTTGGCTTAAGTTTCTATATTTTGTTATTTTTCTTCCATTAAATGTTTATAGTTTGTTACATAACACAAATGAAATAATATCCTTTCCTTAAACTAATCACATGCTCTTATGTTTCATGGGTCTTGCTATTCACGTATAGGTTTTTTTGGGAAGCCCTGAACTAACATGGTTCTTTCCTCTTATTGAACTGACATATTCTCAAAATCAGCTCATGTTTCACAATAACACTGGATGGACAACAGTGCATCCGAATGCATCAGAAGATAAAATGTTGCTTCCAATGACTTATTTGGTTTGTTGTTTGTTTTTTTTAAAGTAAAATGGATAATTCTGACCAAATATTTAAAACTCTGAAGATGTCCTCTTTCACTCAAGCCAGATTGAATTTTAGAATGTCACTATATACATATGTCATATGTGTTTTCTTTGCATAATTTCAAGAGAATCCCTCTAGTGTTTGACACCATGTGCTAACAACAGATTGCTAGGCCCAAAAAATGGAGGAAAACTTCTTTTCATTTCTTAAAGGTAGATGGAAATTTCCCTCAAAGCTGAGGCATATTCTAAACTCAGCTTGTTTCTTAAGATGATACAATTGTGTCGAAGCCTATCAGATCAAGAAGATTAAATTGTTATGCAATAAATATACACTCCAGACATTTACAACATCATAGACATTTCCTATTTGTGCAAAGACTGTGTTGTATCCTGCACAGTCAACAAGCTACCTGGCAATTAAGATAGATAGAAAATTTTTGCTGTAAAATTTAATGACTTCATCTTAATAATCTTTTCATTACCATTACCATTCAGGCTCTTCTGATCCTGGAAATGTCTGTAAAATGTGTCCTGCTGAATTAGTGACTCGGTTAACTGTTACTTTCAGGCTATTACTGTGGCTGTAATGCTACTACTTTGAGCAAACCAGGTTCCAGCCTCAGAATTCCAGATTTTGTGTGGATATTTGAGGAATGGTTGTGCTCCAGACTCTGGGCAAACGTATCACATGTGTAGGGTCTCAGACATGGAAAATTATATTCTTATGCTGTTACATCAATAAAACGGAAATGACATCTAACTCTGAAGTTGGATCCATACCAAAAAAATATTCCTATACATTATTTTTTTTTTGTAATCTGTGACACTCCGTTTCCCCCTTTATCTGGAGCAAATAATTTGCTTTATTTTTGTTGAAAACAGGGCAAACTGTCATGAACATTCAGAGAAAAAATTTTGTTCTACCTAAATTAAGCACAGTTCTACACATAATGGTGATTGTTATGCCTGGATACAATCATGCATATATCTTAGTATGTGTCTTTCATTGTTTAGTTTCATGAAGTGAATTTTAATTACTTGTAGCTAGAATGGAAATGACAACAACATGGCAAAATCTGCAGCCTTATTTACATCAAGCAAGCTATTCTCTTTTGCCTCTTGTACAATCATTTGTCTATACACAACAGATAGAAAAAGTTGGTCAGGGTTTTGAGCTGTTTGACTACCATTTGGCATGCCCATTAAATTACTGCACAAAGCAAACAACAATGCAGATTCAAGCCCCAAGTCCCATGTTAACTTGACTGCATAAATCGGTCTCCAAGTCTAAAAACAGTTGAACAAAAGAGCCACCATGGAGTGATTAAGATTTATTTGGGTGCTGGAATGCACAGCTGCTGCGGGGAGGAGGGAGGGAGACTTGCACGCATCTTCAGGGTTCGCCTGTGCTTGGCACAGATCCTAGTTGTGAGGGAAGAAACTGAGCAATTGTACAACCTTTGTGCTGCTCTGCTTCCTCAGGGCTGGCCTAATCCCCCAGCATGAACTGGATCAGTCCCACAGCAGTACCACTCAGCACAGGCTTTGCCAGGCTGCAGCAGTGCTCCAAATTTTTCCGTTCTCCTGTAAGCAGATCTGTGGCCCTTTTGCGTTATTGCAACAGGGCAAAGGGGTAGAGGTTAGGCGAGGAATGGGCTTCCAGATTTCTGGTGAGTTTTATTTCTTCACCACAACAACTTGCATACTCAGCACTGCTTTCCAAAGGGAAAAAAAGCTCCTGACTGCTCTGCTATCATCAACAATACAGGGGTGACCTAGCTGCCAGCAGAAGGCTGTCTCTTGCTTCCTGCATTACTGATTATCCCAGACTGCTCATGTTTGCTAATGACCTGAGAAGCCTGTTGAAAAGGAAGAATAGCGCTGGAGAAATTAAAAATCAAAGCATCATGAGGGCAATATTAACATAGAAGCAAAAAACTTCATTGTGACTGTTTTGAAAATGATCACTTTGTGATAGAAATATGCAGGGTTTGAATTAAGATAGGCAGAATGAAAATAATTACCTTCCAAGTCAGGGAGCCATTCACATGTTCAATAGTATAGCTTTAGCAAAAAGACTAACAAATTTCTGATTTTTTTTTTTTAATGCCATCAGATAGTTTTCTAATAGGAGATTTTATTCAATTGTCCACTTTTAATGTTGCAACAGATGAGAAGGCTGGTAGAGTACATCCAGCTTCTACATCAGTATCTTCTGTCCTTGGGACAAAATAGTATAGTTATACAAGTTGCATTTATTTGATTTTTACTTTTTGTATTTGGAATGAATAAACTAATCAGCCCAAGATACTTCCTTTTTTTTTCTCCTTCAACTTATACTTTTGATAAATCTCCACTCCTTTGGGACAAAGATGGTTTAGCATTATAATAATGTAAAGGTCACAATCACAGTAACGTATCATGATTTTGTTAAATTTAAGAGGAATCTTGATTTTTAGAAATGTTCTTAGTGGCATAGTCTTATAAAACTGAATAGAAACATCTGAAAGTTAGCAATGCTGCCTCCTTAGGGCCTTTCCTCATACTATTAGCTTGCTGCTTTTGAAAATGTACTTATGATGAGTATGCTAGTGCATGACAAATGGAGTAGGCATGTATATAATACTTCCAAACAACATAAAGCAAATCCAGTTTATTCCTAAACTGCCCATGTAACCTGAACAGATGAACAGATCAGTCTTGGAGTTACTAACTGAGGCTGTGAGTTAGTAGAAAACTTAAGTCTTAAGGACGTAAACATATACTTGAAAGCCTCACTGAGCCAGGTTCTGAAATTCATTTACTTTCATTAAAAGCATTATGTTAGTTGTGCCAAAGAATAACAGCTTTTCACTCACTTTAGTGGCTGACATCTGCATTTGGGTCCATTACTGTTTCCAAAGAACAATGCCTTGTTTTGTGTCCCTGTACCAGAAAGCCTTACTGACTCACTACTAAAATGAACTAACATCTTAATGGTATTTTGGTTGAGAACTAAATAATAAAGTCTGATCTAAGTTGCAAACTGTGAGATACAAAAAAACCCAACAAACTTTCAGAATTCTTGAGGGTATGAGTGATAACAGCCCTGCAGCAGACTGCTCTGAGGTCATGGCAACTCCATCTTCAAGACTTGCACAGACAAGACCCTGAGAAATCAGATTTAGCTTTGAAACGAGCCCTGCTCTGAGCAGAAGGCTGTACTAGATGACCTGTTTTCTCTTCTTTTTGCTTTCAACCTTGCTGCTTGCTTCTCAGACTAATGCAGTACATCTTGTGGAATGAACATATACACATTTTAATTCATGTAGTTGGATTAAACTTCATATATATGTAATTTCTCTTTTCTCTCTCCTTCAGCACAACATGCATAATGCAAAATCTTACAAGTAACAGTGAAGTAAGTGTCCTTATGGTGCAAGTCACCTACTCTGCCTACTGGAAAAACCACAGCAGCAGAACAATAGAAAAACTCACCTGAAGTCTTTGCTAAAATTTAGTTAAATGATGGTATTGGGCATCTTTAAGTGAAATCTGCTTATACATATGTGCTTGTGTGTATGGGTGCATATATGTGCATGCATCCATACTCCCCTAGAGCTTTACAAGCTCTAGTTAATAGTCACGGTGGACCTGTGACTTGTTACAAGTGGAAAAACTGAGGCATAGGAAAGAGATTTGCCCTAAATGAAACAATCTGCAGAATGAATGGAATATACTTTCCAATTACTTACCACAAGAGCTATTTAATAATAGCTAATCTGAAGCTAATCTGAAGGCAGCTGTGACTCCTTACAAAGCACAGGACTGTATTGTCTAGTCATACCTCCAAGGTCCATGAAGCTTAAACAATTGAACAATGGACTGGAGCACAGAAACTCTGGAGTGCCAGAGGATCCTGTGACAATACCTCTTTGTAGCTAACTGTGTCAGCTTGTGTGCTTAAGAAGATAAATTGCTGAGTGAGGCATTTTCTTTTGTGCCAAGCTGAGGATTTCTGTGACTTCTGCACATTTGTTTCCTCTTTCAAGAACATTCTACAGAGTAAATTGGACAGTTTGTTGGTACACTTGTCTGTGTACTTCTTTTAAAAGCAAACTGTAAGTTGCAAGCAAGTCAAGCTATAAATTTGTCAAGCTGAAAACAGACATTGATGTGGTTTTCTTCCTATCTGTACCAAATAAAAAGCACCAAAATGAATTAAAGCATTGGTAATTTCTATTCCTTGCTACTGACTGATTATGGCCTTGTTAATCCTCATCATTTTAGTATCTGAGCTGTGCCTAGCTAGTCTTCTGGGCATTCATTCATAGTCAAACTAGAGAATGGCAACCTTTTCTTCCCTCTCCTCTATGTACTTAATGCAGCTCCTAAAATAACAGCTTATACTGAGAAGGATCCCCTGCAAGATAAGTTAATATAGCAGCTTCACCTTTGACTTAAACTGATTTTATGCTCCAGTCTGTAATGTACTGCTCCATTTTTAATATTAATTTCTGAAAATCTCAAATAACACAGGATGTATTTCTGCCTGTTTATTGCTCCTTGTTTCTGTGTTTCATTAGATGGATAAGGTATCATATGCTGCCCTTAGATTCTCTGGCAAGAACTCATCCTTTAAAGAGCACCTAAGGATGTTGCTGCAGGCCTTATGGAGGCCTCCCAGACTTTCCGTGCTTTTTTTGGTTGCCCTACCTTTTGCAGTGTGACCACTGGGGTTTTTGCATGTCTTGTGTTCTTGGATTTACCCAGTTGCTTCTGATTGCTATGTATTTGGGTCAGGTTCCTTCCTGTGATCTAGGAGCAACACAAAAGAGACTGAAAGTTTATCTAAGGGTATGGGATGACAAAAATAAAACCAGGAGATAGCTCAGACCACCACCTTAGTGCATTCATGACTCTGGCATTACTACCCACAACAGGCTTTGACAGCAGCGAACTCAGAGTTGCTCATCCCCCTTTGGTTACCCACCTTGTACTCTTTGGTCCTACAGACCTTATTTCAGAATATTAAGAATCTTCAAAAAAAAAAAAAACCCAACCTGAAAGGGGAAGTGCAGGAAAAGGGGAAACTGCCACATGTCTAGGTGCACCAGAGGCACTGGCATGTTCTCTACTGATGACTAGTTTCCCCATGCCAGGCCTTAGCTCAGCCCTATTTCCTGAGGCAGACTGTGAAGATTCACTTCCTTCCTATAGGGAGGACAGAATGAGTTCACTGAAAAGAATGAATTGACTCATACAAGTCATGGCTATTAAAATTCTTCGCTGATTCATTAATGTGATTGTTAAGCTCTACAGGACCAGGCTGGCTGCTTCACTTCCTCCCATTCTGAAATAAGTTAAAGGCAGATTCATTTTCTCAGTTATCTCTACAGTACCATGTAAAAAAGTGCCACATAGTGTTTGCTAAATTAATTAACTGCAGCTTAAAAGGAAGGAAAAGAACAAAATAAATGTCAGGTCTAATTATTAATGCTGATTTATTTCACAGACACTTGTGGAAGCCATACCCTGAAGTGCATCTTTTTAAGTGCTGAACGCTAGATGAAAGTGTTGGTGTAGCTCCTACTGAAAGTCATGTCAGAGTAAACTATGTTTATACACAGAGGACTAAACAATCTCCTGATAGATATTCTCATTGGTGAACAAGAGACCTTCAGGTGGTGTCATATAACTGAGAATGCCTGTTGCTTATATATGACCTTTGAATTACTGTTCTGGTTTTGGCTAGGGTAGAGTTAATTTTCTCCATCGTAGCTGGTATTGGGCTATGTTTTGGAACTGTGCTGAAAGCAGTGTTGATAATACAGGGATGTTTTAGTTATTGCTGAGCAGTGCTTACACACCATTAAGTCATTTTCTGCCTCTCACCCCACCCCACCAGCTGGGGGTGCACAAGAAGCCGGGAGGACACACAGCGGGGACAGCTGACCCCAACTGACCAAAGGAATTTTGTATACAGTATAATGTCATGCTTGGCATATAAAGCTGGGGGAGGTGAGGGATGTTAGGAGTTGCAATGATTGTCTTCCCAAGTATCCATAATGTGCAATGGAGCCCTGCTTTCCTGAAGACAGCTAACAAAATGTTAATCTTCAGCATTTGGTGGCTATTAGTATCTGGCACCTAAGATGGTGGAAAATGGCTTTTTTGAATGGGTTTTCTCTCAAGTGGATGCACTGTATCAAATATTTAAAAGCAGTCCCCATCACACCATTTGAATTATGCTCTCTGTAGATAAGCAGCTTTACAGCTTTTCTTTCTCTGTGTTTACTTAAATTATACCAGCAGTGGAGGCTGCCAAAGAAGAGAAAGGGCTAGGAAGAACTAGCTATTTCTCTATGCATAGGTCATTTTACAATGTGTCAGCTATCCACTTCTGTTCAAGCAGTTGTTCAAACTCTGTTTCCAAGGCAACAGGTATATTACAATTCCAAAATTACCAGGTTTTACCTAGTAACAGGAACCAACAACTTACAGACAAATTCTAGGTACTACACCCCACCCTCCCAATTACTTTATCCTATTCTTGTATCAAAAAAATGTCAAGGGGGAGTGGGTTGGATGTTGTTTAATTAAGAATGACCATTGTTTCTTCTTGGAAAACCACAATGACCAAGTTACTCCTGCATCAGTAGGTGCACATGTAATTTGAACTTTTGTACTGAGGCTTTATCAAGGGTCATTATTTGAAAAAGGTTCACAGGATGAACTTCTTTTACCACTAGAGGCACAAGCTGAAAGTTAGAAACTCCCAGTATTCGTCACTTACACAGTGGGCATGCTTTCACCAGGGAGTAAACAAGTTTCAAGCTTCATTTAACTTGCAGACTGCAGGAGCCTGAAGCAGAAATAAATACTGAAGTATAAAGTTTGTGAGCTATTCATTTCAGCTGGACATGGAGAAAATGTTTTGGTTTTCATCTGATTCTTCTAATTCTCCACAGAGATTATACTTGCTAGTGACACTACACTGGGCAACATCATTGCCACTTTAGGAGAATAAATTGAGTTCTTTGAGAACCAGGTATTTAAGCCATTGAGCAGCTATGCTTCTACCTTAGTAAAGTTTTTACCTAGCCAGTCAGAGATGCAAAAATAGGATTGAAGGATGTTGTGGTTTAAGGTTTGGGGAAGGGGAGGGACAGGTGGAGCGGCTATTCCACTCCCTTTCCTGCCACACTCTATAAAAGGACACAGGAAGTTCTGCTCGCCCCCTCCTCGCTGGGATTGCTGCTGGCTTCAGACGTCTCTGTTGCTGCTACAACTCCACGTTGCTCGGGAGGAATCCAACAACATCCGAGGATCGGTGTTGTATATATTTGTATATATATACCTTCCCTTGTTAACTCTGTATATTTCCTTTCCTTTGATATCCCTTTTGTTACTCCCTGTTAAAAGTTGTCATCTTAATTTTCCAACTTTGTGTGAGGCCTTTCTTCCTCCCCTGGGAGGGAAGAGGGGAGGGGGAAGAGGGGCGAAACATATTCTGCTCCATGGGGAGTTGCCCTGAGCCTTAAACGGAGACAAAGGATCACAAGGAAACCCCACTGACACAAGCAGGATAGTGCCAACCAACGTAGATAACGGGGCAGTAGAAAACTGCATCAGGTGATAGGCATGAACTTAAACTTGCTGCCAACCCTTGGAGCACTGAACTTATTAAGCCTAGACCACTCTCTGCAAAGGTGGTATGAGTGCTACTGCCTGCCCTCTGTTTATCCACCACAGCAATTCTCATCTACAGGGATAATATTTACCTCCATTTTGGGAAAAAAAAGTGTATTTATTGTCAAAAGAGCAACATTTTGCAAGGTTGTTCAATTCTTTTGTTCCCTCAATATTCAAACAAATTGCAGAACTATAGGATCCTGTTCAAACTAGTGGGGACCTGCAGAATTCTCCAATCACAGTCTCTTCCCAGAGCAGCATCAGCCATAGGCTCAGAGCGGACTGCTCAGGGCTTTACCCAGTCAGGACGTGACAGCCCTCAGGCTGGAAAAGGCCCAGCACCCCTCGGCCCTGTCCCTACCACTAAGCTGTTCTCTTGGGAAAAAGGCTTCTCCTCATCTCCAGCTTAAAGAGCCCTAGTCCCACAGCCTCTCCTCCTAAACCATGGGCTCTAGCCCAGGAATGTCTTGCTGGCTGTTTGCTGAACTTGGCCATGTTTATTGACATCCTTCTTTTGTTGGAGGCCCAAAACCAGATGCAGTGCCAAGATATAGTCTGATGAGCATTGTGGGGACAGCTCCTGCCCTCCCCTGGCCTTCAGGGCCTCATCCTGCTCACGCCACTAGCAGAGGCACTGCTGTTCCTCATTGCTGCCTGGCCTGAGCCTGCATCCCTGCAGGGCTTTGCTTTCCCAGGGCAAGGCTTGGTCTTTGCCCTTGCTGAATTTCATTGGGTACCTGTCACTCCCTTCCTTCTACCTGTGCAAGTCCCCCAAGACAGCTGCTCTGCCTTTAAGTGTATTTAGTGTTTCTGCACCCACTGCTTATCTGGTGTCCTCTACAAACTTGATGACTACATCCTCCATGTGCTTCTCAGGGTTCCTGGTAAAGATGTTGAGCAGAACTCATCCCAGGAGAGACTCTGTGCTACCCCACTTATTACTCACCTCCAGGTAAAGCACAACCCCTTGCACAACAGCCCTCAGACCCCAAGCATCCAACCAGTTTTTACTCATCTAGTTGTCCTCCCATGCAGGTTATAAAGACCTTGTTTGGACAGAAGAACGTAATGAAAGATAGCATTGAAAGCCTAAAGGCAAACAGGCTGGTAGGACACAATCAACTCTTGGTAATTTTATGCAGACGGTTTCTGATATGTGCATCAGTATGTGTGGAGTTGTTTCACACAATTGAGTATATCCATCAAGTTCTACCACAGTGGTATCAGTACCTTGGCAAGGGGGTGGGGAGGGGGTGGCATGAGTAGCTAAAGCCCAAATTAAGAGCACCAAAACTTTTCCTTAGCTGGCCCTCACCAAATACGCTACTTACCTTTTTAAGTCCCCGTGAGACACAGCCTTCCAAGCATATTTTCAATCCAGGCCTGAGATGAACAAACAACTTCTTCAAGCATGAACTCTACTGTTGAGTTCATAATCCAAAAACTGCAACCACAATACATTATGCAAATATCAAATCACAGGCTTTCTTGAATTAAAAAGTCTAAGTCTTAAATTTAAATGGTCAGGTGAGTTTTAATATACTTAAGGGACAAAAAAAAAAAAGAAATAAACTGTCCAAACAAAACCACCACTTCTCACTTGCACATATCCAAAAAATGGACCTTATAGCTGGCAGCACTGCTTATAGCTTGTTATGGCACTTGTAATCTTCAATGATCAGCCTTTCCAAGAGACCTTTCAACAATAAATACTTTCCACTGGAGTGAAACAACTGTTGTGAATGTTAGTAATTTCAAGTTGCTGCCCAACTATTTGAGCTTTAAATCTATGCACTGACAATATAGTAAAACATTTCCATGTGTTTCGAAGTTTGACTCCAAGAAAGCATGTCAAGGGAAGGTGGGGGAAAAAGTCCTGAAAAGGACTTAGTTTTTCTTCAGAGGACACCTAGGCAGCAAAAAAGTATTTCTACTAAATATGTGTTTTTATCAGTCATTTGTCTTTAGCGCTTACTGTTTCCTACGTTCAAGCAATTCATTACAGACCACAGTATCTTAGTTAAGAAAGCCTGGAGTAGTTTGCTCAGCTTGTAGTGGGTTTTTTTCCCCCCCACATACTAAGCATATTAAGCATTTTCCATTGCTTGACAGCAGTATGTAAGCATCCTATCCAGGGGTGTGTAAGGGAGAATTAAGACCATTATCCTCTCCATGGGCAGTCTTTACTTTGGATGTTCAACAGCCAAGACATTCAGCAACCCTAACTGGTATTTCACACCTTCTCTGTCCATCCCCTGCTCTTAAGTCTTCCACTTGATATGGGCAAATTATAAAGCTTTTTCAGAATGAAAAAGCAAAAACCAGCAAGCCAGTATTAAATTGGTTTCCGTACTTCAACAGAATAGACCTCTTCAAGCACCTTCTTCAATAAGTCACACCCCCAACCATTGTTGTGAGCCAGCTCAAAGGAGGAAGAGGAGCATGTTTCTTCACAGAAATGCTGTGGCTCATCAGTAGAAAGTACAGGCAGGCCTTCACTGGCATCCAAGGCTATGGAGTGAAGAGCACTTCTGTGGCTGTAAGCTGTTTACCTTAACCTAAGGTCTCCCATCCTGATTCTTCCAGCCTCAGTCTTTGTCTCTGTTCTTTTTCTCTAATCTAGCAAGATTCAGCAGTTATATAAAAATAGATAAATGGATCTTCACTGTTTCAGCAAAAGTGCAAATATAAATTGAGTTGGGAAAAGACACAGCGCAGCTATGTGTAGAGGAATGAGGTGCAGAAAGGGAAGAAGTGAGTCACATGAGCAACTTCAATTCCCTTTATGTTAATTTTCCTTGGTTTTGCTGGCACTGTAGATATTTTACATTATTGCTCAAAGGCAGTATCAAATAGGAGGCAGAAAAGCTGGGAGCGGTATTGAGAGAAATTTTAATATCTGTAAGGGAGAAAAGCCAGTTTCAAAACTAGCTTTGTACTTACACTGGCTAGAAGACACTGAACAAAAATACGTAAGATTTGCACTCAGCTGGGAAACAAAAAATTATGCCACTACCTTGAATGTGTCAGCTCTGGGAGCCCATGAGACTACAGCAGAGGAGGATGATCTCCAAGAATTCATTTAATGGCCACCAGCACAGCCACAGGCTGCTGCTGCAGGAGTGCCTAGCCCAGGTATACCACCTTCATTAGATGCCACCTTCATTAGGTGTCAGAGAGTCCCATGACAGGGCAATAAAACAGTCAAATACTTGCATACGGCAGGGGGGAAAAAAAATGTTCAAAGATAGTAAGGTATTTGTCTATGCAAGTTGGATCTGTTTCTACAGAAGGAATCCCTGACTGCTCTCCAAGCCTGCTGTGGAAGTAAACAACAATTTCATAACACAAAAATGAAGAGAGGCAGGGCAGAATTGCTCTTAATCTCACTAGTTTTAAACAACATCAGCAACTAAGTACAGGCCATCTTATATTACTGCCTGACATTCTCTACTCCTCTTCCATTTGATGGCATAAAAGTTATCTGGAAATGTATTAAGTCTTCTATAGTCTACAGAAACTACTTTTGTGTGCTAAGGTACTATTATGGCAACTTTGTTCGGCACATTAGACTAAAGTCAGTAAACAAGTTCCCAGAGCCCAGTTTTTGTAAGAACTCAGGTTCCCAAAATAGGATCCAACTGAATGTTAACTTGAGAAAGAAGTGTCTTTATTGGTCTACTCCATATGCCATTTGGTATTATAGTGGTGACAGCAAGGAACTTTAGCTAAAAAAAAGTAGAGCTATTCCTCTTCTGTACAAAGACAAAAATGGCAGAGCATTTTGCCTGTAAGACCACAGAACCTGCAAGTTAATTCAGTCTTAATCCTCTGTTACATGAATGAACTATACCTGTACAGTGGATAAGGAACATACTCTGCGCTACTAAAATTAGCACTCAAGTAGTATGGTACTAAATAGTTATCATTGAGATGAATGTCACCTTCTCAGACCCAGAAGAGTTGTACAATTTATTTTCCACTCCTATGGTCACTCAAGAGAAGGGCTCTGGCACCTCAAGTGATCAGTATCTTAGAGCCATTACAACGAACCAAGTTCTCACAGGGAAGGCGACACTAGCTCATTGATGCTCATTGCAGGGGGACTTATGCTACACAGAGTAACAGGAGTTATTCAGACCCAAGACTCCAGGACCAGGCTGCCATGATTAGCTGCCAAGTCATAGTTCTGCAATTCCTTTGTAGAGGGATAGAAGCTATCAAGATCCAATTTGGGCTGGTACTGTCATGAGGAATAACTGCTAACAGCTTATGCACCAGGTTGCAGTGGTGTCAACATTCTTCACAAGGACTTCACACTTACCAGGCAGACAATGCTTCGACCTGCCTCCACATCTCTATCAATGCTACCTCTTAAGAGCCTGCAAGAGTAGTTGAGTATTTTTAGCCACTGTCAATCCTAACTTAGGAGCTCAGCTGAACTCCTATGAAAGGAGATCCATTCAGTCCAGTACCCTACAGAGTACTGGTTTCAAGTACAGATCTCAGTCACATGGCATGTCAGTACTGTCTTAGCAGTCTGGTGTACTGCTGAAATAACTTACAAAATACTTCATGTTCTAGCTGGCAGTATTAGTAGTGTAGCCCCCTAAAGCTCCAACTTGAGATACTCTATTTTACTGCAGTGCTAACATAATAATGGAGACCAATACTTTAACTGCTTTTTTTTATTTATTTTTCTCCTCCCTCTCTTCATTTAAGACTTACAGTGGTTTCTTGAAGAGCATTCATACCTGTATACCTCAAATGTAACAGACAGGATTGTTTCAATCTTACATAGAAAATTACTTCTGTTTACAAATTTTTGGCAATCATAGTAACCCGTTTTTTCCTATTGCCATTGCCCCAATCATTGAAAAAGACAGTGTACAATAATTTACATTTGAAGTATTTCAAAGTGCTTGACAGTGATTTTCCAAGAATAATATTTACAAGTGGCCTATACACATATGTACAGGTGTTACAAGTTGTGGCTAGAATATGGCTTTCTATGGAAAGTGCTTTATATTTGGTCAGTGGTGTTGCAGACTGACCAATCCAAGGGTTACTGATAAAATTGTAACCACTAACAGCTGAATTGTTGTGGACAGGTATTTACAGATTTTGTTAAGCTGTATAAAATAGCTATTTACATAAGTGTTCCATACATAGAGAAAGTATCTTCTTTCTTCCAAGAATGGAGGAAGTCTTTCAGCCACAAACCTGGTTACTATCCCCAAAGAGTGTAAAACACAAGTAAACTGGAAGTGATTGCTGGTCCAGTGCTCACACCATATCATCATCTGTGCTTACAACAGATATCTGTACAAAATAAGTAGAAGTTAGCTACAACTGTACTAATAAAAAATACAAAGCAATGCATATCATCACAACACAGCAGTCTGAAACAGGGGCTACTTCTGCAGGCTACTAACCACTGATTACTCCACCCCAGATATAGGACAGCAGTTGCCTACTACAACCTCAAACTTTATTAAGAGGACAAGTTCCCAGCTGACTTAGCCCAGTGGTTTGGCTGCAGCCAGTAGCTTTCAAGAGCAGAGACCTCTCCTAAACTCAAGTCAGATATCATTTGGCAGTCTATGTCTACTGAGGATTAACCTGAAGCTTCAGATGTCAATAGGTTTACTTACTGCAGGGTAAGTGTGTCCTACTGAACCACTGTGTCTTCCAATATCAATTGTGAGGTCCTCTTCTGTAGTTTTCAGGTATACAGGATTATCAAAATTCATGCTTTTCATGTTCTTGTGCTGCCAGTTACGCCACATGAAGTAGCCAGCCACTGCAGCCATCACCAGCAATACTTTAGGAAGAGAAACAGATTGCAAGTATGGAGTATGGTCAAGTCAAGCTCTTGACTAAATGGCCCACAGTAAGAGGCCCCAAAGGCTAGTGAATGCTGTACTCACAGACAGGAAGAACAGTCCATGCTGCTGATTTTCCTCCAGCTGCAGATACTCCAGATACTGTACCACTGATGTTGAATCCTGAATGAGAATTTGAAGTAGTGAGCTTGCTTACTGATAGGCTAGTGGACTTCAGATGCAAGCACTTCCCAAGCCCAGAAGCTGCTACCATACATTAGCTTCTCAGTAACACACTGCAAGAACAGCCTAACAGGCTTCATCCTGTATTAGAAAGCTTTTCTTCTTGTTTGCCTTCTCTGAGCACTTCTAGGGTTTCATGGAACCCATAGGTTCCACACTGCCATAAATGAATGAATTCTGCTTATCATGTGCTCCATCTGTTGTACTACACACATGACCTGGCCTGTGTTCTCTACTTGCATGCAAAGAAGAAAACTTCAAGTAGGCTAGTGGGTCAGTTTGCATCTAATGTTTAGCAGTCTGAATTATTGGGACCAGTACCTCCAGGAACTAGTCCAACAGTTGGAGATTTTTCTGTTGTGCTGGTATCTTTAGCCTCAGTGTAAGCCACAGTTGTTCCAGTACCTGAAACTAATTATAGATCAAGAACCCAGTTAATCCTGAAGTTCTGCAATGGCTTAGCCATAAGTGCCATGATAGTGAATGTTTAGCAGATGGCAGAATGATCATGCAGCTTGTTAGCTTTATTGGAAACACTGACATTAGTTATTTCACTAGCATACCCTCAGCTGAGGTTTTTTGATCAAAAATAATTCCAAGAACAAGGCCAGACAGAAGTTACACATATTTAGAGTCATGACAACAGTAAACCACCCCATACTTCACTTCTAGGAGAGATTCAGTTCCACAAGTTTACTGGTTAGGTAAGTCTTTGACACCTACAGTAACCTTTTAGAGCAGCCAAATGAGGCTAGTATCCTTCCATTCACTCTAACTGTGGCAGTCAATCAACACGCAAAATAGTAAGAAACACCTTGGAGTTTCTAGTTCCACTCCACTGGACAAACAAGCCTGCTACAGAATCATAAAATCATTTAGGTTGGAAAAGACCTTTAAGATCATCAGGTCCAACCATGCTAACCATATAAACAGTGCTCAGGTTAGTGGCAGGAGCATGTTTGCTTGGACCACAAAAGGAGGTCCAAACTTCCTTGGCCAGCAAGATTAGCCAATCAGTTTAACACTATCTATACACTGTAAAGCCATGTTAGTTTATACCCCTTGTTTTATAAGAAAGGGACTGGGTATATTTTGTACACTTGCTTGGTGTCTGCAGAAAGCCATGGAGGTACAAAGTCTTCTTGCAAATGATGATGATACAAAAGCCAAGCATGGACTTTGAAGAGCACCTGCAGACTTTGAGGGCCAGCTTAATGCATGCTAGAAGACCATTCCCTCCAAGATTAATTACGTCAGATTAACTCATGCAAAGCTGTCAGCCTATACTGTTATATTTGCCTCCAACAGGTTAGTATCCCTACTCCCTCCCTCCATTGTGGAAAAGATTCCAGTCATGTTATCATACCTGCACACCTCAGACCATCCCCCTGCAAGAAGTATCCAACAGGACATGCACAGGTATACTTTGGAGAGTGTTCATTTATCTGAGGAGCAGGCAGGCACAGGTAGCTACAGCCTCCATTTGCCATGTTCTCTTCACACCAGTTCCTGCCTGTTAATACAGCAATTGACAGGAGTGAGCCTTTGTACTTCAGGTGTATAGCATTATTATTTGCTCAATAATTGCTCTGGTAGAGTTACTTGTCTCTGCAGGTTATAGAGTTGTACCTGCTCTGACAAAGAAAGAACAATTACAACTAGACCTTCTCTCAACCCTAGTGAGGATGCCTATGTTAGAAGCTTCAATCACATTAAGCAGATGTGGACAGATAGACAGTGGAGGAATACCATTTCCAGGGCAAGCTTCTTACAGTTTATTTATGTTAGTGTATACTTGTATTAGTTACCTGAAGGCTGAACAAGTTCATGATACACAATGATGTCCTGTGCATCATTGAGGTTGTTCACTAAGGTAACCAAATCAGATCCAGTAAATTTGTTGGCACCATAGACTGCCTCATTCTCTCCATCAATCCAGTACACACGGTCCTAGAAGACAGTCATTGCATCCCATTACTCCTGTGTTGCTACCAGCACCATAATTGCTAGCCATGTACTAGCAAGAAGATCTTTGACAACTACTATAGGAAGTCATTCTTACCTCAAATATTGTTAAAGCAAGAGGATGAGGAAGGAACATATGAGACTTCAGCACAATTCTACGGTCCTGGCCATTCAAGTCCACACTTGACAGCGTATGTAGTTTAGAATCAAGCCAATACAGCCGGCTTTTTACAAGATCTAGGAGGAAAAGAAACCAAACATTTATTATCTGCATGGAGAAAACTTCCAAAGCCTCCGGCAAAAGTTGAATCACCCACAGATTCAAGAATAATTGCAGTGCTGCCCTAGTGTCTTACCATATCAGGATGCAGAAGGCTGCTGCAGTGCTGCCTACATGCCTCAACTATAACAGCAGCGCAAGAAAAGTTACCATTTCAGTATCTGAGAAGTGCTATCTGTGCCTGTTGCAGTGTCTGCAGGCATGCAGGAACTTCCCATTCTCAGAAGCTGAAAATAGTTCTCTGAAGGATAACCTTGGCTTTTGTAGCAAACAAATTGCTAAAGCTCCAGAATACCTCTGGCACAGACACAAGTTCAACATACCTAGAGCAATTCCATTAGGCCATTGGATTTCTGTTGTCACAAGCTGCTGTCTGTCAAATCCATTCATTCCTGCTTTCTCAATTTTTGCTGGCTCACCCCAGTCTGACCAGTACATAAAGCTGTGAAGCAGAATTTATGTTGTATGATGCACTGTAGTACTGTGTAGTATCATTCTTAATTATGACCAATAACTAACAAAGGCTACCTAAGGTCAGTTATCAGGACATGGGCTTCTAAGTCCACTCTTTTAAGAGTGCCAGGACAAATACTCACCCAGATAGAGGATCTACAGCAATAGAAGCTGGCTCTCTCAGCTCAGAGAGAAACAAAACCTTTCTTTTTGTGCCATCTAGGCTAGCCACTGAAATGATCTTTGCAGTTGAGTCAGACCAGTAGATGTTCTTATAAATCCAGTCAACAGCAATTCCTGCAGGGCTGTGTATGTTGTCCAGGATTCTGATGTGTGTTCCAACTTTATCACGGGTATCAATAGAGGCACTGGAAGAGAAGAATTACTTGCTTTCAACCCCTTCCTCCACAGATACTACCATTGGCATATTTCAAATACTGCACATAGATCTCAGGTAGACAATGTAGAAGATGCACTTGATTTTCCAGAGTGCCTTTTGTACAGTTGCACTTCCTAGCAACTGCCGCTACAATAGGCATACACATTGCTAATTGGGGGAACTTGCATCTACCCTTCTTTGCCTTCAGGACATCAGGAATATAGTTCTTATCACCAGAGTGTAAAGTAGTATCTTGGGTAAAATGTGGGATTGCTTAGGTTTCAGAAGCTGAGTCCATTTACCTGAAGATTGCTTTTTGGCTGAAGTCAGCCCAGTAAAGCTTTTGCTCAGCAATATCAGCATCTAGAGCTATACTGTTTCGTAGTTGCTCTACTAGCTGAATGTATTCTTTCCTCTCTAGGCCAATCTTCCTGATATCCCGGCGGTTGGTGAAAATTAGACATGGTTCCTTCCCTGTGAAAATAGTGTAAGTGTTATCTGTACCTCTAGACATGCAGTCACATACAGTTCTTTTACAAAAAGTTTTAAAAGTCATCATAGTATTTAGTATTTGCCAGTCCACATTTTCTAGTGGATGCTGACAGAGATCTTGGATGCACCATACTTCTTCCTTTTCTCCCTTCACAACTTGACGGGGAGGGTCCTCCTGCCCAGGGAGCAGACACAAGCAGTTTATATCAGGCAGCTTTAAGTACTGCATCATGGTAATATTCAAAGTGTTAGGAGTTAGGTGTACAAGTTATATTGCTAACAGCACAACAACTAGTGTCAAAACGACAATAGCATAAACAGTACATTGCTTACTTCCTCATTTTAAAGTGAGAATATAGAAGTCTTATGGCAATACTCACCCACTGCCTTGCACACTCCAGTAGCAAGATCCATCTGATAGCCACGGCTACATTCACATTTGTAGCCCCCTTTCAGGTTGATACAGATTTGACTACAGATACCAGGGTTCTGACATTCATCGATATCTGTAAAGACAATTTAATTTGTTCTTATCTCCAATACCATCAGTTGGGTCCATGTTAACCTACTTAATACTTGCCTCCACAGGTTCTCCTGTCTATAAGCTCAAACCCAGCTGGACAGTCACATTCATAGCCAATAACAAGATCTCTGCAGATATGAGAGCACCCGCCATTGTTCACCAGACATTCATTTATGTCTAGAAGAGAAGAATTGGCCATATCTGAGACAGCATACACATTTAGTATTAAAATCTTAGTCACAAAGGGCACTACCAGATACCCATCCATTTTCTAATGATGCCTGCTGCATCTGCTAAACCACTCTGGCTCTTGAAGTCACTTGCAAAAAGATCCTCCTCAAATTCATATTTACTCAGCTATCAGCATGTTACTTGTGTTACAAGTTAGCAGCAGCAAAGATGGAGGCTCCTGGAAGTTTCAGAGTTTAACACCTTCAAGTGCTTTCTGGCCATGGATAAGCCATTCCAATAACCAGTCTGGCTAGGAGAAAACCAGCCTATTGACTAGGTAGCTCTTAGTTATTTGATGCCACCAAGGAAGTACAGATGGGCATTTCAGAGTGGCATCTGACAGCTCATAGGCTGTATCCAAGTATGTCTAGTGGTCAGCATTGTGTAGGGAGTTTGTTCACTTACTACACTCCTTGAGGGGCTCATCACTCCAGTCCTTGCAGTCTTTCTGCTGATTACACACTTTACTGACGTCTATGCATTCTCCACTTCTGCACTTGAATTTGCCAGGTCCAGAGCACTGAATAACTGAGATAAGATTGTGAGGGTGACTATCAGCTTCCACAGATAATCTGCAAAGACTTTATTCTTGCTTAGTTGCACACTTACCATTGTTACAACTTGCTTCATCAGTGCCATCCAGACAGTCTCTCACACCATTGCACTGCCTACTCCCGTGGATGCAGTTCCCATCTTCACATCTGAACTGGTCTGGTCTGCAGGTCCGAGAAGCTGAGGACACAGTCATTACAGATTTAATATCTTGAGGTCTGTTGAAGGAAAGAAAATAAACAAAGCCAACCACCACCTCTAAGAGAAGGACCAAGTTAACTTACGGCAGTTGATTTCATCACTTCCATCCTTGCAGTCAGGATCTCCATCACAACGCCACTTTTTGTGGATACATTCACCTGAGCCACATTGCACCTCACTGGCAGAGCACTTCGCAGGAGGTGCAGGCTGGCGGCCACATTGCTCTAAAGATTCATCTGAGTGGTCAGAGCAGTCAGCATCATCATCACACACCCAGCTAATGGGGATGCAAGTGGAGCTCTTGCACTGGAACTCATGAACTCCACAGGTAGGGGGTGCACACTCCAGCTCATCACTGCCATCGCTGCAATCATCTTGACCATTGCAGACAAAGCTCTTGGAAATGCATTGCCCACTGCTGCATGTGAACTCTGCTAGACTACAAGTCACATTGCCTGGAGTAACAGGAATAAGAGAGATTAGCAGATTACCACAAGAAAGCAGACTTTTGTTATCAAGGTGCTTTGTTTCACAGATTCTTCATCAGCTGTTAGCTGACAGAAGATAAGCATCCTCTATAAGGCTCCAGGAGAACCTAACTGACCACCTACAGGACACTTGGGCTCCTCACAGATTGTCCTCTTTGGCTTGGAGAGGCCACATTAAGTGAGAGGCATCATTTTTGAGTGACTGAGTGAAAAAAAAACTCCTTCTGAAGCAGGTAAGCAGTTCTGCTTCAGAGTGCAAGCCTTTTAGAAAACAGGCTCAAACCCTGTGAACCAGAGACAGAAGGTAAGAGTAACTAAGAGCTAACTCTTGAGTACAGATAAAGATTAAGGTAGCCAGATGGTCAGCATGCACTGTAGTTTGAAATTGAAGTGTTTTGTGCTGGTTCCCAGGACAGCAGCAGCCCATTTGCTTGGATCACTGGGGACAAAAGATCAAGATCTTGCACTACTTCATCCTATGGTATTAAGCGCAGCCACACAACTTACACCAGTACAACTTATGCTGGTTTGATAGCAGTATAGCTAGCAGCTCAGTATGCCTAGGCTGACCGTTTTATCAGCTTCATTAGAAATGCTCTCTGTAGAATTACTTGTGAGATTAAGGCATTTGATTGCTGAGTAAGGCAGACACATAACAGACTCTGGAGACCTGTGCCTCATTAGCCCATCCAGGTGAGGTGGTTCTGATGGAAGCCAACCCTGTGGCTTTGGTTACAGCAAATTTGTTTTAGGACACCTCAGACAACTCACACATACACAAGTTATTTAGAACAAGACAGGAAGACTGCACTCTATGTTGGCAATGGCAGCTTCATTTGTGTACCAGCCTGAAGTTGCCCCCAACACCTGAAACCTAGCTTCTCTAGATGGCACTTTCAGACAAGCACACAGTACTCCAGGACAGAGCTGTAAAGCAGATTGGCTGTGCTCTTGGCTACAAGTCACCACTACATTTTTAGGAGACAATCTGTTAATGAAAGCAGCAACTAGGAGTTTCCTGTTGAGAACCTCTGCAGAGAACAAGTTCTGACGGTTTGCCTGACAGGTGACAAAGCCTATAGCTATTGCCAAAGCTAGCCAGAGACCAAAGAGGGATGTTGAATAGCTTATATTGGTGTAGTTCTTAACATATCAGGATAGAGGAATGTTAGAACAAGTTTGCTTTGTTAATCAGGCTGCGATATAAAGAAGAGTGTAGGTTTAAGGAGATATTGATATTATGAGAAGTTTATCTTCCCAGGTATACTGCCCAGCTAGCTCCTTTCCAGACAAGTCAATTTCAAATAGAGTTATGCAGCGACTGTTTCTTCCCTTACCACAATTCGCTTCATCTTCTCCACTGTCACAGTCTTTTTCACCATCACATTTCCAGGACACTGGGATACACTGGGTTGACTGAGGCCCACAGCTGATTTCATTTACTCGGCATGTTCTCATATCTATTGAAAAAAGTTTAAGTTCAATTTAAGAGTTCTGAAATTTAGGAGCTACTGATTTTGGGTTCTAGCAGCTGCCCTGAAAGTTGAGCTTCAGCTCTGGACAAAGTCGCATCCATCTAAGTCGATGGCTCCGTCATGAAAGACATTACACTAGTTTGCAGCATTCAGTACAAAAGATGCTTCCAGTTCCTAACAGATCAATATTTTAAGAGAATCTTTGTAGTCGTAGTTTTGTGACTGCACACCAGTTACACTGTAGAAGCTTGAGCTATAACATGTAGCAGTAGGCAGGAGCAATGCCAAAGTGCAGTAAGACTTGGGGCTGAAGTATTCCTCAGTGTGGATCCTACTGAACAGAGAAATGAAGCTTCATGGATCTATATTCCTTGATCAGTTACCACACTTAAGACTGGGGTTGCTAACTGTGAGACCTCACAGTCAAGCCTCTGCACTTCTGCTTCCCACCCCCCAACATGTAGTCAGTCACTCAGTTCTTACACTAGCTCTGGTTATACTTCAAAGTACAGTGGAGGACAGTGATCATGTAGCGAACAAGCCACAGGTCAGCCCTGCCATGTTGTGCTTGCTGCTTCTCACTGCCAATAAAACTTTGTGCTTGCCATCTGTTACCAGGTCCAAGTGCAGAGTCCCCACTCAATTCTACATCTTTAATTAGTAAAAAAGTCTTGACTCTGACATGACCAAAGTCAAGCTAGCACTTAGGAAGGTGCTTTCCAACACAAGTTCATCCTTCCTTTAGGAAGAGAGCTGGGCTGCAAGCAGGCAAGAAGTCAAAACATTACTCCCTGCAGGCTTGCCTGCACCAACAAGCCAGGCTCACTTACGGCATAGTTCAGCACTCTCGTCAGACCCATCCTCACAGTCCTGATCCCCATCACACTGCCATCTGTTAGGCACACACTGCCCGCTGAGGCACACAAAATCAGATTCAGCACACGTCTTCTTCACTGCAAGGGAGAAGGAAAGCCACTTGCTCAGAGACCAGAACTTAGCTTGTTGCAGCTAGAGATAAGCTGCCTTGTCCCATGAAAGTGATGCAATACCCTTAGTTCTTGGATGTCTGTTGTTGTCCTTCACCAGTCTAATTACAGCGCTGTTTAATACTTCCTAGAGAGTTATATTGTGCACAGAGCAACATTTATCTTCCTGCAAGCAGGAACTAAAGGACTGCTATTATGGGAGACTATGCTGCTGAAATAGCTGCTGCTTTGAACACACTTGGAGTTAAAGTAAAGCCTATTGATATTAATATTTGGCTTTTAAACTCTGAGTTTATCATCAAGGCACTTGATTCGTCATTGAAGAAGCATGGTACTATGTAATTCTAAGGTCCAGTTTAAGTCTGCTTGAGCAGCTCAGTCACACCAGTGTTGGATATCGAGTCTGTTTTGCCTCATCTCTATGTACATCTAGTCATCCATTTTGGCTTCCGTGTCTGCTTAAAGCAAGAGTTGGCAGCTAAAGCTAGACTTAAGTGTTTACAAAAGACACAGCAGAATCACTTTCACACATAAAACATGGCATTTAACCATATAATAGCCAATAGCTAAATGCTATTAACAAACAGACTCTACTATATCTTCAAGCAACAACATAGAACAGTCTTGCGTTCTGTTCTTGACAGTCACCATCCTTGCAAATAATGAGTTTTGGTCACGAGCTTTTCTCTTGGGCATCAATTCCAGGAGACTTTCATAGCACTCAGGAAAATTCAGCTGCCTCAGGTGGGTACAAGGCATCAAGACAGTCCCTCAGTTGTTCCATGGAATTTGTCCTTTGCTCTGTATTCTGGCTGTCAGAAGTGCTGGATAAAATAAGGATCTCTCCAGCTATCCACTGTTAAGCCTCCACTGCCAACTAGCAAGTACTACTACAAAGATATTATTTGATTACTTACCACAAGCGTTTTCATCACTGCCATCTGAACAGTCTTCATCACCATCACATTTCCATAGTAAAGGAATACAGCGTCCATTACTACATGGAAATTGGGATTCCTCACATTTTGTTCTTGCACCTTCAATGAAAAAAGGAAGGCAAGTCCCTATACTGTTCAGCAATATTTTCTTGCTTTCCCCAACTGCTGATCAAGAAGTCACCCGTCTTCTTAAAGAGCATAATATCAGCACAAAACCAGATCTGAGCTCCAAATCTTTGTAGTCACCTTATTCAATCATGAAACAGGGTCAGAAGCTTCATTTCACAGTACAAGTGCGGAGCTTAAGCACTTATACAGTCCACCTGCCAGACACCAGTAAACCAGCCTCAGTGTTCTTACTTTTTCCTTTTCAAGGCAGGCTCAAGTGTGCATGCATCCCTCTTCATTGTAAATAATGACTTCTGCGGTCTAGCACCTAGCACTACATTCTCAAAACTCTTCAAACTTTAAGCACACTGGGTTTAAACTTGACTAATATTAAGATGGATTAATATTTCAGTACTCTGCTGCTAACGCATTACAACAGAATTTCCACGATGTCTGTAAAGGATAGTTTAGATATCTGCTCTGAACAACAAGTTCATCTGATATACCTTGAACAAGTTTTCATGATTTAAGTTACACCTCAAACCAGGACACACAGAGACATTCCTTAGCACACACAAAAAGAAAAGAGTGATTACTTAACTGGATTTTGCTTATTAAAGCTAGACCAGGTATGATGCTAAGAAAGCAAGGTAATTTCTCACTTCCTTTTGGAATCAAGTTTGATGTCTCCCAACTGATAAGTCTTGATTTGTTAGTACACTTGAGTAAGGTACTGCTTTCCGCATGATGCTTAAGGTTAGAGTGCATTTTCCAGAGTATTTTCAGCTCTAAAACTATATGACCCTGTCCCTTGAGGGAGCCTACTTTGTCTTGAAGCCATATTATAACTATCACTAAAAGCAGCAGCCTGCTTCTTCAGCAGCTGAGCCAGAGCTTTTCCCTGTAATGCATGCAGGCACGTGTGCAAGCTCACACATTTATATTGGCTGCACGTGTCAATGGCATGACGCAAGACTCCTGCTCCTCCTTAGCTTATTGCATCATTTAGTGGAGGTGCTTTGTCTTGGCATTCCAGTGCTCACAAAGGGCAACAAATTTTAGTAGTGTTATTTTATATTTTCCATGTATGACCTGTAATGGTGATCTCCAAAGACATACCTGTAAAATATAAGACAGTTTCCAAGTGGAAGGAAGCTATTCAGCCATTTCACATTACATTGATCAGCTACCAGGCATTTGCAACAGCAAGCCCTGGACAGAGTATATGCAAGGACAACATGGGCAATTTTACCTGCTGAGTGTCTCATGTAAATTCATGCTAGAAGTAAAGAATTGAAACAACATCTTACTGAGCTCTGCTAACGTTTTAAGCAGCCTTAATGGTTGACTAAAACACTAACTCACTTGTTTGAGTAAAGCTACAACAAGTTTTTTTTGTGGGAACTGTGTTCAGAGTGCCAAAAAACTTAACATCAGCTCTTGTACTCTGTATTTCCATCCCTCCTTTCCTCTTCAGGATGGGAGTAACACCATCATGCACTTTCTAATAGCACAGTTTTGTAAAGCTACTGTTTTGTCAACAGCTGTCAAACAAGTGGCTTGCCCTGTGCTAGAAGGCACACCCCAGCCAGCCTAGAGAGGGTGTGGAAGACACAGCTATCACCTTGTTGTCCAGTGACCTCTAAGAGAGGTAGCCTTCTGCTTGCAAGTCCTGGTCACACATCCCAGTTACTACTGTACTATCACCAGGAATATGCAACAACTGACTCCTGCTAGTTTTGAGACATCTCATCCAAGCTTTCAGAGTGAGAACAGTCAACCTTGCCCAAAATAGCATACTGGAGATATTAGACTAAGCCTGCCACTCAGGAGATCCCAGAATAACTCCACAGTCCTTAGTTACTCTATTTCAAGGTAGAATAACTAGAAAAGGCTCACTAAGACTGCCTAGTAGATTGTGGATTACAAACATAGTATCACTTTGACCGAACTTTACAGGGAAGCTACCCACAAGCCTAAATGAAACAGTAACTCTGTTTGGAGTAACAGCAATAACTTCACAATTACAAGCAGTACAAAAAGCCATTCCAAGAAGGTATCATCACTTCTGCAGCTGATACCAAGTGCAATGTCACAGCAACTACTTTTGTTATCCCACAAACAAGTAAAGAACTGTCAGTACCTAACACCCACACAGGTGCACGAAGGTAAAGGTCATCATCTGTTGCCACTCTTGCAGATGTCTGTCAGACTCTAAAGGCCACTTGGAGTAAGCTCCAGTTAAGATGAAGGTTAGTTCCAGCCAGTAACTAACTGTGGTCCTGTCTTTCACCAAGCATTGCTGTGGAACACCAGGTTAACCATTTCGTCATGACACTACCAGCCTAATCCACTGCTATTTGAAGCAACAGAGTCATATCTCAGTTGCAGCTTCAGTCAGTAGACACTTAAAGATTTTAAGATCAGCATCAGTTAACACTAATTCAAAGCTTTGCTTCAAGTGCTACTCACACACTAGAAACACCTTCGCACCTGCTTCACACCTTTTCTCCTCCTTGACATAAGGCTTAGACAAAAGATTTAGAGAACCACTAATTTCACAGCCTGTGACTGCTAACACATCTTATTTTACTGTTCCCCAAGTTAACTACTTACCAGAAGTTGGCTCATAAGCAGTAATATGTGCAGAGAGAAGGAGCACAGTTACAATGAGAACCCAAATTAAAATAGTTTTCTCCATTCCTCTGCTGCCACTGTTTGTCTCAGCCCCTTAAGTAAGTTGTCTGATTACTTGTCTGGGCAGCCTCAAACATGTGACATTTTTGTGCTGTCATCTGACACCAAGTCCCAGAAAAGCTTACAACAGTGATTGGGAAACCTTGTGAGAGCTGATACAGGAACTAGCTTAGACTACCCCCAGACCCTGGCAACTGCAGCTACTAGCAGGAGAGAGCTAGTGGGGTCACTAAGTCCAATTGAGGGAAGAATCTGACTAACTTGGTGGACTAGAGTTTCCCTCCACTGCATATCTGTTATGATTTCTACTCAAGGGCACTAGCAGTTTCAGTGCCACCCATGTTTATCCTTCGTACTACAGCTGTTTAATCATGTCTGTTGTGAACTGGACATTGGAGCAATCTACACTGAGGAGTGACTAGGCAGACATTTTCCCTCTTCCTCCTTGTACAAAGACTGGATACACCACCACCCTGGCTAGACTCTCCCTGACAGGCCCAGTGTCTGAACTACTGCATGCAGATTAGGACTACAATGTCCAAATACCTTTAAGCTTACTTCACCAAAACAGCCAAGATCTAACATTTCAGCCGACTTTAAAGCACCAGTCAGGAGATTAAGATCCACACAACAATGCAGACATCAACTGCCCACCTCCCACCACCTAGAAGAGCAGCCAGGACTTCAGTTACTGAAGGAAGAAAGGAGTCAGCCAATTGATTACTACCTCCACTCAAGAGAAAAATATTTTTATTTGACCACCCAACTGGCTTAATATGCGGGTTTCTTTGCCATAGCGGTAACAGTTTCTATACTGGGAGGCGACCCTAATGAGAGGCGCCACTAATGAGAACCCAGCCCGCAAGAAGGGATCCGGCGCTGGCAAGACTCAGCCTTGCCACCAGGTGGAGATCTCTGATGGTGGTAACCATTGGCCCTGAACTAGAGCCGTGCCAGTGCTGCTGGATGCCACAAAGCCAAAGTTGCACAGTAGTTTGACAGCACCTTTAATGCCGCAGGCTTTTCAAGGGCTTCTCTACCCTCCTCCGCAGCAAAGCCCCAGTCCTTCCCGGCCCCCCCCGGTAAGCCCCAGGCATGCAGACTCTCCCCTCAGCAATAAGCATCGCGCAGGAAATCAAATCCTCCCGCGGCACCCGGATCGCTCCCGGGAGAGGTCCTCCCAGGGCGGGCCGGGCAGGGGCTCAGGCCCACTCTCCCGGCCCTACGCGCTGCCCGGGGCCCGGCGGGGAAGCG
>VYZX01020817.1:12591-38757 GCA_013401335.1 Brachypteracias leptosomus | reverse complement strand
CCGGTGCCGCCGTCCGCGCCCCGCCGCGGGGAGGGGACGTCGCGGAGCCCTCAGTCCTGGGCGGCACAGCGAGGCGTGCCGAAATTCGCGTTGCGGGATGGTGGTCTCCAAAGAAACGTTTCTTCCATTTGGTGTCGTGTCCCCTCCTCCCCTCCCTTCCCCTCCCCTCCGCGCGCACGTGCTTGCGTGCCTGTCAGTTTTTTCCTCCCTCCATAGCAGATCTTAACTTAAAACGAAGCAGGCGCAGCTCTTGGGGTAGAAAATCACTTCTGCATTCTCCGATCGGGGATCGTAGTTAATTAGTAATTGCACAAAATGATATGCCAAAGTCGCATAATTACAAGCTTAACCTTTTCTTTTAAAGAGGAGAATTGGTAGTTTTATTCCACATTTGTAGCATTTCGAGCATCCCATTATGTCTTGGTGAAATAAGAGTAGGGTTGGTAAAATGCAGATTGGGTTTTGTTCATGGCACTCTAAGAATTTGTATTCGAGGTTTAGTGATTCTCTGCCTTTTCTCATTTATTTTCAAAGACTTTCTGTTTTATGGTAATATTGTGTGCTATGCTGTTAATATTGTAGTGGAGACAAACCTCAGCAAGCTGCTCTATCAAAAAAAGATGAAAAGCTGGTTGTTGTTTCTTGCCTTGGAAACCAAGGCTTGAATTATAAGCTTAGTATTTTGAGTCTTTTTCAGTAATGTGGATGATTTCCCCAATGAAGAAAGTGTCTTTGAGACTCCATATTTCCTAAACATTGTAACAATTTTTTTTATACATTATTTGCAGAGTGAAGCCCGTTTTGAATTGCATCCAGTTGTATCATGACTCCACTAAAGACAAATCATACCACTGCAGGAATGACTTTGGAGTGGATTATCTCTTACAGTTTATGTCACAAACAAGTGTCCAGGTCATCCAAATGGGCAAATAGTTGATGTATCAGAGACTTGTTAAAGAAGTCAAGATTTGTTTTCATGTAACTGAAATACATCTGGGAATGATATTTTGATATGTGTGTAAAAGCAAGGAGACAGTTCCCAGTGTTTGTCTCCCTACAGCCCTTCTACCTCATGGCCTCAGGGGCAGCAGGAGAGGCTTTCCCAGCCTGCCTGGTGTGTGGTGTTAGATGCAAAAGCATTGTTCTTGCAAATATATGCTGCTTCAAGCAAGAAAAATTTATTGTGTATGAGAGGGATGACTAGATTCCTCAGGAAGATGGCTTAATGTAAGTGGTATGCTGAAGACATCCATCATTCTCCTTGTAGATCTTCAGCATACATACTGCCTTCAATCGGGTGCTCACTGTTGCATGGGCTTCTGTGCTTTGAGGTGAACAGCATTTTCACAATGTCCTGTTACCATTAAATAGATATTTTCTAAGCCATACACTGAGTGCAGAAATACACAAGGAGACTCCAGTCATGCAGAAATACACCAAATTATATCCAGACCTCTGTGCTGATAGTTGATGGTCTTCCTTGTTTGTCTATGGAAGATACAGGTTTTTACTGGGGGGAGAAAAAGTAGTTTTCATCCCTGGCATTATTGCTGCTCTGTGAGCACCTGCACCCTGCTTTGTGACGGGGAAGCAGCTTTCTATCTTGGATGTACCTAGCTCTTTGCACACCTGAGGATTCGGACTCCAAAGCAGAACTTGTTGTAAAATAATTTTTGGCATTTCAGCTAAGTTAGTATGTATAAGTCAGTGCATGAGTCTGATCATCTGCAGGCTCTGGTGGAATTGTGAGAAAAGGATTTGACAGAAAAGGTCTTTTCCTTCCTTAGCACCATACTTACAGGAACTCTGTTTAAGAAAAGGGCAAGTAGCCTGTCGGCCCCTATGAGGAAGTCTGTGAGATCTATGGGACCCATCTGCATTGAGGTTTCAGTCTTGTAAAGGCTTACTTCATGCGGGAATGGAAAGGTGTCTGGGGGCATCTGCAGCGTGTGTAATGAATGGCAGCACCACTTTGTTCATACACACAAGGATACAAGACAGAATAGGCCTATTCAGTAGAACTGGAATAAAATTGAGGTTTCTGTTGGAAATATGCACCCTGAGGGGAATAGCAGTCATACAATGCTAGTGATAGCAGAGGAGCAAAGCACCCAGGAGGGTCTAATGTTTAGGAAAGGTGCTGAATTTTGTAGGGAATGTGATCTGGCTTTTGTAACTTTAAGTGCTTTTGTCATCAGATTGCATTAACGTTTGCTTTGTTTCCACGTGTGACCCTCAGTCTCCTTTGGTTTTTGCCTTGTCTGAGTTGAACTTCAGCTGTCAGAAAGTCAGGAAGCTGCAGACAGAAGAGGAATGAGAAAGTGGACGACTTCAGGGAGTGCAGAGAGGGAGTGTGAAGAAAGCTGGCATTGCCAGCTCAGTTAAGCAAGTTCCCATAGTCAAGAACAATCAATCTCAAAAAGTGCTCCACTCCTGTACTGCTCTCAGAACTGGTCAAGGTCCATCTTCTGTTATAATTTGCATTAGTATATATTTATAGTAATATTATTAAATATGCACCATAAATATATATGATGTTCAGAGTACAGGGCTAATGTTCCCAAAACCACTTAGGCATTATGCAGGAGTTTTTTACTAACTAACTAACCAGACTGGCTGAGGTACAACAGAAAAGCCTTCCTAAACTATGTTTCTAACAGTGGCTTCTCCTATTGTATGGAGCAAACACTTGGATTCAGTGAAGTTTCACCTGATCTGAAGGTTTGTTGCAGATTTCTCATTTGTGATAATTGGACATGCCATCTTCATGGGGATTCTACAGAAAAATCTGTTCATGTGTGTGAACAAAGAACTGTAAAATGCTGAGTAGTATATTGTATCAAATATTATGCATAATAGTTGTTATTACTGCTAATTGTTTTTTGAGAGATTCCCATCCTGTTTTCTGGCCCACAACTGGTGAACATTCTTGAATGTCTAGTGATGTTCCCTTGAAAAAAGCTGGAAGAGACTGCCAAGAGGCCAAGTGAACCAGTTAGACATTGCCCTTGCCTTAAAAAAGTGACCCAAGTAACAAGAAATGACATCATATTACCTTTCCTTTGGGGAATTTTGGTGGATATTGGGGCCCCAGGGACTTTCCAACATCAGTCCACCTGATAATGCATTTGGACTTATAATAGCGTTGGATCCTTTGGGATAATTAATTTACCCTGTTGTTTTTAGAGTGTAAAGTCAACTTACAAGAGAAAATAAAGAGCTGAAAGGACTTTCTGGAGTACATATAATATGAATTCAGTGTGTTTTGTTTTCCTTTCTCTTTTTGCCTTAAAGACCCTATAGCCTCCATTTCTTAATGAGCTCTTGAAGCACAGGGATTATTAATTCACCCTCAGGTCTTAAATCAATGGGACTTTGGCCTCCAGCTCTTGGTGAGGGACATGAAATGGGGATATGTCTACAATATGCAACTTAATCTAATAAAGGAAAGCCTCATGGGTAGAAAAAGCACCAGCATGGGACAGCATCCTGCCTCAGGATCCCTTGCAAAAATACTTCCTTCTTTGTGTGCTGCCAGCAAAGACATTAACAGCTCATGAGATCATTGCATGCCTGAACTGACAGTAATCAAAGGATGTGTATTCATGGCTGTATTTTGGAACTGCAGAGCCAGCATCTGTGTTACTGTCTTCAGAGGAGTTGTACAGAGCATGAGGGAGACAGAATGCATCCTTTGGGAATAATTTAAATAGGTATGTGCATGAATCCTTCTGGTCTGTGATTGTATGGCTGTGTCTATGGGACAAATTGGTCTTTTTTTTTTTTTTTGCAAGTCTACTCTGCAAACTACATTAAGGCTTATACCATTATTAAAAGTGCTACTCATGTCCATATTCTGTGTTTTGTTTGCAGCTTTAGGGAAGAAAAGGAGAAAAAACAACCAAACAAACAACTTTGCACTCATAAAGCACCTTTCCGTGTTGTTCTCAGGACACCTAACAAACAGTAAATTAAGACTCAGAAAAAAGTCCCCCTTACCCTTTCATCATCATCTTCATCTGGGTTGTAAAAATGAGGCAGAGAGAACTCATGTCTCACTGGTGATTTTAATTTTTACAATTTTTTCTATCATTAGTAGTACAAAAAAACATCTCCAGAGGAGGTTAGAAAATACCTGTCTCTTTTGAATGTATTCTTCACAGTGGAAAAAACATTGGATGGAATTCTTAGCCTGCCATCATCAATTGGAATATGCTACTGGTTTCCGTGAAGACAGGATTTCCTCCTTTGTGCTACAAATTAGTTAATTTTCTTTGTATAGTCACTTGCTAATGGGCTTCCACTGTTTGTGAGGATCTAGCATGTGTGATGTGCATGAACGCATTTTATTTATTGTTACAGTATTGGGAGACATTGCAACAGTTAAAATTGTCTTAGGATCAGAAGCTGGAAGTATTTAATTTGTTTTCAAACTTCAAATCCATGCTTCATTGGTGGTACCATGCTGTGCATGCAGTGCATAAACTTACAGATGAGAGAGTTTTAAGTCATGCATAGGAATAAAAACTTCCACTATGCTTTTTCTTTCAGTAATACATGATAAAACTTCACTTGTGGAAAAAGAGCTTTCATTTCTGTTAGGTGTGGGACAGAATGTGGGTTCAAATCCTTGCCCATTTTACATCTGTGTGGTTAGTTCCACTTCTTAAATTTTATCTGTAGAAATGAGATACTCTTTAGAGTCTCATACCCTTGTGTGACATCAATTTTACATGCTGAGTAATAAAACAAATATAAATTGATCTTGCTGATACCACAAGATTTATTTTCAGTATGCATAGGCTGGAGTATATTCTAATGAGTTTTTCCTATGAGACATTTGTTAATACAAACATTTATTAAAATTCCTCCAGAAGTATGTTTGTGAAGTTTTCCAGTGGAAAAAGAGGAATTTGAGGTTTGCTTGCTTTTTTTTTAACGTACACTGATGAATAACAGTGCATATGTTTGCCTTTGTGAAAGTACACATGCATGTTTGGAAATCTGACGTTTGTGTTCCAAAAACTCTGTATATTAAGTGGAGGAAAACATTAATATGTGTTCTTTGTAAAGGATAAAAAATGGCAGTGAGTCTTAAAAACAAGGACTATGATTAATTAAATGGGTTAAAATTTCAGATTGTAATCTTGTGCCTGTGGACCATAGGGAATAGAAGAGGGAACAGAAAGAAATGTTACTGTAAAGCTTGGAGTGGGCTCTAACATTCTTGCATGCTATCAGAGAAGTTTTTAATCAGATATTGAAATGATGAGGGTGTCACTGCAGATGTGTGAAATGAACATGTGAGCAGATATTCTGGAACATTTAGGAAATGTTCAGAATTGGAGGATAATAAGGAAACAAGATACAGTGTATTAGCCTGCACATAGCAATTTCTGTGTGTGTTCTTGATTTGCAAAAAAGGTAATATACGTGGCAGAAGATTGTACCTCTCTATAAGGGTAAGCAGCAGAGAACCATGCTGGGGGAGTTCTCCTTGTTCTGGGCAAAGAGGTTGTGGTGTTTGGTGGTCAAAAAAAAAGCGCAAACTAAGGATATGGCAAGAGAGCTGCCCTGGGTTCACTGGTTATTTGGAGTAAGAGTGGGTTGTGGTTTTTCGTGTCCCATAGTTGCAGCAAAAGTGATGTGTTGTCACACTTTGCATTGCCTACTCATATTTTAAAAGCAGATTTCATTTTTCATTCCTAATGAAAATGGCAAGACATTACAACACCCTTAACTAGCTGTTCCTTTTCCCCATATGTTGAGTTTTACAGTCTTTTTTTGGGTGTTGAGTTTCACAGTCTTTTTTTGGCTACTGTCATTTGGGAGAAGTGGAGTATTTGACAGGCAAATGGTCAAGCTCTTCTCTGCCACAGGTGGTGTTTTGCAAGAGATGATAGACAGATTTACAAACTGAGAAAATGCAGTATAACAGCACTTCCTTTAAATTTTAAATAACATTGAAATTGATCAGTACTGAGATCTTTGCATTTATAAACAAGATAATATTGTTCTGCATGCTGAAATATTGTTAGATTTAGCTTAAAAGGAAATTGCTTCTGTGAAGTGAAATTACACCATGAAATACAGTTTCTGTATCTATTTCAAGAATATAAGTATGTCTGTTTATAGCAGTATATGGACTTGAACTTGTTGAAAATGAGCCTTCTTAGGCCTGAGATATCTTAGGAAATACATGGTCACAACAAATATAAATATATTTTATTTGTGCAAGGTCAATTATTTCTTTGCTACAACTGTTTTCATAAGGAAAAGTATCTTTTTATAATAATGAATAGAAGACTCAAAGGGAAGGCTAAGTCTAGTTTAGTCTAGTCTCGTGCTGTGGAAAGCCAAGTCATAAGTAAACCATAAATTGATTATGCATCATGTTGCATTCCTTTAGAAGATTTTTTGTGGAGCATTTCTTATTTTTTTTTCTTTCTCTTTTCAATGACATCTACTGTAAACCTTATCAAGAGTACCTTGATGTCTTATTCCTGGGATACCTAATTATCTTCTAACTTCCACACTGAATTTCTTTCTGTTTATTTTGTTTCTATTTCTTATAAGACTGATGTTCACTTTCAGTGATTGTGCCTGACATTCTTCCCTGTCCTCTTTCAGCCCCCTTTTTTCCAAGTTAAACTAGCCAAATCTCTTTGGGCACTTCACTGATGATAGACTGTCCTTCTAAACACTGTACTTGGGATCATCAGTTCCTTTCCTGGCTTGAATCCGCCTTCCCTGGGCTTAACTGAACAGAAAGGTAAGTGGTGCTCCAGGGTTCAAAGAGATGGCAGCCTCCTATGCTGACATTAAGCTGATATTAATACTTTCGTTGCTAGAAATACCTTGACTGACACCTTGTGTGCCCTTCTTCCACCTGCATCAAATGGTGTCATGGTCTCTATTGTAAGTATCCACCTGCCCTAAGTATTTAACTTGAGGTGCAAGATTACCTGTATAATCAAAGGGGAGTGATGGACATTTCTTCACGGCCATACATGGACATTTAGGCAACTTCATGTCCTTAATTTTGTTAACCTCTTCCCAATTTCTGTGGCTAGATTGTTGGTCATTATATTAAGTAAGATTAGTCTCATGGATGATCTCAGATGAATTTTCTTGGTAACCTCCTTTATCCTAATGTTTTCTTTTAATATTACTCCTTGTGTTCCCTTTAAGGTATCTGTTACCCATCTGGTAACTCTTGTACAAATTGCCAGCATTTGCTGCTTAACTAATAGTTTCCCGAGCTGGACTCCATCAAATGCTTTACTAAGCCCCATGTGGACTTGATCTAGATAGTTTGTTGAAAAATTCAGATGACTTATGGAAAGAAGGACTCAAGTTAACAAGGCATGATCTAATTCTGGTAAATCTACATTGTGTTTTCTACCATTTTGCAGGCACATTGAAGATTATAATGTCTTCTCTTCTGTATTTACCCTAAAACTTTGTATATTATTGACATCAGACTAGAGGTCTGACTGGCTGAGCAGTTTGTGAAACTTCTCTCCTCTTCTTCCTTAAATATAAACATTATTCACTCTGTTCTCCTATAGCATGTGTCCTAGTCTTCCACTGCAAGATCTTTGGAGTTAGACTGTATAGTCATTGTTTCTGTTGAAAAGTGAATTAAGTATTAGTTTCATTATAGAGTTATATTTAGAGTACCTTTAATCATAGTTTCATATGCAATACATATGCATACATACAATTCTTTTTTTCTTTACTAATATATTTGATGACCATTTGAAGGAGTTCCAAACTCTTAAACTCTCTAGTTCTCTGATTTATTTTTTTTTTAATTTGATCTTTTACAATAGAGAAATTAATTCTGTATATAATTTCATTTGATTTAAAGTGAGTTGCTCCATGGTCATTCAGATCTTACCAGATCTGATGCGCCAAACAATGGAAAACAAACCTAAAACTCAACCACAGTAGTATAGGTTCTTTAGCTACTTGGTGATGTTTGCTCATGTCTGGAGGTAGCAAGAACTGACAGCTATCAGTAGTATTTGTTCTCTGTGCATGGGAAGTTCAAGTCTTCTGTAATAATACACTGTCCTGACACATCTGCTTTGTAGCACTGTAGAGCTGTGCCTGTCTGTCCCTGTAGCTGGTGGCCAATAGCAGACTCCAGCTCTGTTCCATTAGAGCCATCCTTTCCCAGACTGATTTTGATCTCTTTTCTTTCCCAAAGTCTTTCACATCATTAATATGAAAAACCACTACACTATTATAACCATTATTTCATTTTACCTCAATGCTTTAAAATATAGGCAAGTAACCTTTTAAAGCTGTGGTTTTGTCATGATTTCTATTCTATCGTGTTTCTGTTATTCCTTGGAGATACATTTTATCATAAGCTCTCTAGTTATCATTAGTCATTTCTGTGCCAATACAGCATAGCATCTCCTGATACAAGAAGATAAATCTTATTTGCATATAATGACTTGATTGCTTAGGGTTTTCAATTGCAGCTATCTTGTTTGTATTTTTCCTAAGAATATTGCTGTGAAGATACTGAACAGCAGCTCAGGAGATCTAGGTACAATTTATGGCTTGGCTCTTGTCAATTTTTTTTTTCCAATGTTCATGTGCAGCTTGGTTTTTCTATATCTCTTTGCCTGATAAAATGAAGATCAAAATGTTTCCCTGTGTCCGAAGGCATTCCCAGGGGGCATACTTGTTAATGATTTGCAAGTGCTCAAGTAATTTAGTGGTAAATACTGTAGGAATAGAGACAGCCCACAATACAACCTTAATTGACTGGATGGCTGACTTTTCAGAACAGCAGTTAATAGATTGTCAGATTTTTTTTTAAATTAAAATTTTGAGCATTTTAAAATATGGCAACAGCTTTTCATAATAAATTTTATCCACACCTTTCCTAATACTTAATATTATTGGAGCTTTTGGCCTTTTTCAGGGAAGAATGCTCCATTATTTAAGTTTTAAATTTATATTGATTTACGCAAAAAAGAATCACTGTCACCTAGTTTCAAGGTTTTGTTAATAGTTCCTTTTATGAGATCCTGCTTTCAGACTAATGCTCTTCTCATTCTTATTTATTAATTTAACAAGGAGTCCTTGTTCTTATATTTCTTAGTGCACGGTTGAAGAAAACCGTGATATTTTGGACATGATGAGAATACTCAGAGCTTTGCTCCTACTCTTTTAAGTTTAGGATGTGTGATTTGCCATTTGAAAATGAGGTTGCCTGTGCCTTTTGAATATATCTTTCTCTGTCACATAAAACACATCCACCTTTTCCCAGATGATAGTATTAAAATCATGAGACTCAGGCTCATATAGCTGTGATTTTGCTCCACTTGGAATGGTGAATGCAATTGAGTGCCTATAATGTAAAGATTATTTTAAAAATAGAAAAGATACAAAGCCAGTAATGGATGGTGATGGAAAAGTAAGACATACTGCAGAAAAAGACACTGAAAGAACTGTATCAAATGAAGGACTCAGGAGATCTACAGTTACAGACTATAAATAATTGGGGAAATAATAGTATAAATGAAATAAGGGATTATCCACATTCTCAGAAGAAGAAAAGACAAGGTGCAATGGCCTGAAGCTGAAACAGGAAAATCTCAAGTCATTAAGTAAGAATTTCTTACAATGACAGTAATTGGGTAGTGAATGAGAAGGCAGTGTACCATCATTGCAGATGGACTACCAAGGCCATGGGCATTCCTGCAAAGTGGAGCTGGACAGATTAGGTGACGTAGATGAGCTCCTCCAATTGCTACGCATTTCAAGAGCTTGCAAAAGTCAGTCTGTTTCTCTACATCATCTGCATAAAATTTCACATCCTTCTACACCTGCCAGTCACATTCTTGCAATGGGATATCGTACTGAAATTCATACCTGCAGCCTGGATCATAAGTCCCAGTGGTTTCAGTGAGATGAGGGTCAATCTTACTATGTTTTCCTTGAAATGCAGTGTTTTCTGCTCTGTTTTCCCCAGCATGTCCCATCTCTCTGTGACTGCTGTTTACTCAACCTTTTGTGAGTATATTCTCACTATCATCTTTTTTATCGTCTTCAGGTGCACAGCTTATCTTACAAGTAAGCGTCACTGATGCTGGTGGCAAGTTGCCAAAGGTGCCCCTTCAGTTAAGAAAAAGATGAAGTAAAAGGCTTATATTGTTCTGGTGTTTCAGCTGTAGGCAGTGATTGAAGTCATCATGAAAAAAAGGTCCAGGTTAGCCATATCCTGTTTCCTCTAATTATGTGTGTTACTCTGTTTGTTGCTGTGTTAGTGACACCATCTTTTTGTGACTAATTCCAGCAGGTGTACACAGCTATGGGCTTTACATAGGCTTTACTTGGGTTATTTGGAGAAAAAAGAAAATGAGGCTTATGGCCTGCTTGCATTTGGCTTGGATATGGCAGAAGCTCTTGTGGTGTTATACCAGGGAAAAACACCAAAAAACCCCCATAGGTAAAATCATGTATCCTTTATCCTGTCATGTTAAAAATTAGAAAAGTATAACGGCTTTGAGGACACATTTTAATGAGAACCTACAATTTCTAGGTCCTCATAAGCAAAAATAACCAAAACCAACCATTCTTATTTTATCTTTGGTGTTTTTGCTAGGCAGTCATTCCTGTGATGGGAAAATGCCAGGAAATGCGTGTTTCAACAGTATGAGTTCCCAGGGTCTCGAATGTCATGCACTGGTCTCCAATGCTGTTCATGGGTGTCACTATGAGACTGGCACTTCACAGTTTGCCCTTGTTCTTTGTGGTTGTTGCACTGCTCTGAAAATAGAAAAATTACAACCTAGGAATGTGACTTTTTAACTATAAAATGGGAATGTGACCAGCTTTGGTGCTGCATGCTGCTCTACAGCTGGAGCTGGAAGGCCCATCTACAGGGTTAAGGTCAGAGCAAGATTCAACCCTTTGTCGGCAGGCTGTTAGTGGCTGTGGGATCTGCTCTGCTTCTTTTTTATTTTGCAAGGAGAGAGTTCTTTAGTACCTACTGGCACGCTGTGCTCCAGAGATATCAATAATTCAAGCTTTGCAACAGTTTTGTGAAAGAACTTGTGCAGTTGAGCCTGAGGGACAGCCACAGGACTGGTTCAGCAGGAAGGCAATTGCCATGTTAAGCTGTCCTGGTTGTTTACCCATTTCTTGCTGCCTGACTGCGCCATAGAGTCCCTAGTGCTGTTTTGTTTGTTTCCACTTCTGAATGCAGGAGGTGATTCTGGACTGATCCCCAGGAGCTGTGCATCTGAGGGAGAAAGCCTTGGGGCTAAAAAAGAAACGGGCTTTAGTGTAAGCACCCAGATCTTCCCAGACGCCCCGAGGCTTGTCAGATTAGAGCATCTCTGTGTTTCTGGGACCAACCTCTGTCCTGGGTAGTGAAGGGAGGAGTGGTGAATTTTTCCTGTGCTAACTGGAATGGCACTTTTTAACTGAGCTCCCATCTAAGATCTGTCTGGATCTGAATTTCAATGTTTTCAAGAATGCCAATATGAGTTGTCCTGGTTTTACTGGGGCAGAATCATAGTCCTGTCCTGGTCTGCAGGCCATTAGCAGTTTGGAGTCAGCCAGGGCAGCTGATCTGAGTTGGCTACAGGTGTATCCCACACCATAAACATCGTGTTCAGTACAGAGGGGAAAGTTTGCTGAACATAAGGGGATCTCCTTCTAGGGTCTCCCACTTGGGCTCCTCCTGACCCTGCCTCTCTTCCAGCTCCTGAGGACTGCCTTCCTGTTTCCTGGGACCACTGTACATTTTCTGGGAATTGTAACTTTGTTTATTTTATACTGGCATTGGTGTTAGTTTGGCTATTTCATTAAATCCATTTTCATTTCAACCCATGAGTCTCATCTGCTTTTCCCAATACCTCTTCTTGGCTGGAGAGGGACCATCAGGTGAGGGAGGAACTGCTATAGTTTAGCCCCAGATATGGGCTAAACATAGATATTAGTATTTTCTATGCAGTTTCTGTTGTGCTTTTCCCCATTAGTTCAATTTCAATCCAGATTCTTCAATAAACTCAATATTTTTATAGATCTGTACTTAATGTCAAAGTCCAGATTCTGTACTTTGACCTTGAGTCAAAGCATCTTGCTGCTCTTTCTGAAAGTTCAGGAGTTTTATATGCCTACCGGCAGTCAGTAAATGTGTCTGGTTTTTTGCTTTCCACCCCTGTGTAACTGTGAGCAGTAGCAATTCTGAGAGCAGCATCTTGCTAGAGACACATCTGGCAGCTGCTGTGGCTCTGCTTTTAGTACAGATATAAATGAAACAACAGACTTCCTTCTCAGGCTTCTGTTTTGGCCAAGGAGATAATATTTTTTAGCTTTGTGTTAGCAGCAGGGAAGTATTTAGATGGTCACTTTGCTAATTAGTTTCAGCCTTATTTTTGAAGAGTTTACTTGAGAGTTTACATTGCTTTAACAAAAAGCACTTATAATATCCATATATCCATAAATTGAAACATTCTGTTGGTGTTGCAAATGTATGTCATTAAATAACTATTTTTGTGCCTATGTAGGGGAAGTATATAACATTCTGTGTTGTATAATCTGAAGACGGATCATCTCATGTGAAAAGAAAGCTTAAAAAAAAAATTTTTTTGTAAAGGTACAGTGCAGGTACTTTTTAGACACCTAAAGTATAATGAGATAAATGAGCAGAGAATTGTCATAGAATCATAGAATGGTTTAGGTTGGAAGGAACCTTCTGAGATCATCTAGTTCCAACACCCCAGCCATGGCAGGGACATCTCCCACTAGACCAGACTGCTCCATCCAACCTGGTCTTGAACACCTCCAGGGATGGAGTGTCCACAGATTCCCTGGGCAACCTGTTCCAGTGTCTCACCACCCTCTGAGTAAAGAATTTCCTTCTAATTTCTAATCTAGATCTACCCTCTTCCAATTTGAACCCATTACCCCTCGTCCTATCACTGTGGGCCTTTGTGAAAACTTCCTCTCCGGCCTTCTTGTAGGCCCCCTTCAGATACTGGAAGGCTGCAATAAGGTCTCCCCTGAGCCTTCTCTTCTGCAGGTTGAACAAGCCTAATTCTCTCAATCTGTCTTCATAGGAGAGGTGTTCCAGCCCTCTAATCATCTTTGTAGCCCTCCTCTGGACCCTCTCTAATAGGTTCATGTCCTTCTTGTGCTGGGAGCTCCAGAGCTGGACACAAACCACTATGACAGAGTTAACTCATTATCTTTATTATTTTAAAGCGTTTTCATCATTATTAATTATTAATCACTAGTAGTGATGATAATAGTAAATAAAATCATTAAGTCTTCACTTGATTTTTTTTTATGGTTTCCAGTAAGACACTTCTCATACTTGGGAGTGAGTAAAGATTGATGTTAGTGTTTGCCTTTTTAAGTTGGCATCTGGCTAAGTGCAGCTGGAGTTAAGTAGTTTAGGGCTGACCTACAGAAAAATTGGGCTAGAAGGGCCCTCCAGAGTCCTCTGATCCAGCTCCTGCCTCTAGGGAAGCCTCAGGTAATCCTATGTCACTTTGGACAGAGGTTTGTCTAACATGTTTTTAAAGCCCTCCAACAATGGAGACACCAGGCCTTTTTTCTGCAACAGGACATTGTTGACTCTTCAGTTTATCTACAGTTTTCTTCCTGATATTTAAGATGGATTAAGCTTTATTGGGAGGAAGTGAACAGTATGTTAAGGATGCTGTATTTGTTTTATGATTTGGACAAGAACAAGAGGCTGTGGGTATATCTTTGCAAATTAAATTACATTGTTTTTTTCATGGTTAAACAAGCCAGTTGCTTACAGCATGCTTATCTAATATATGAAGAAATTTTCAAGGACACTTAGCAGAGGTGAAAACTTCAGTTATAGCTCTTCTGTGAGGCAGAAGCAGTCCTAGGATTAAGCACAAATTCACTTTATGAATTGATCAGTATATGACGTTTTTGCCTAGTTGCATCAGAAGTCAAAGGATCTGAGTCCTGTGAATAAAATGCCCAGTGTACACACAGCCGATTGGGCTCCTTGCACATAAAAGTCACAGCGGAGGCAGGTGGTGAAATCTACTCTCTGTTAGCCAGAGGGCAGAGAGCGGGATGGCAACCAGCAGCTTGCTCCCTTTCCTGTGTGTTCAGACAGTGAGGCCCATCTCCAGCCTCTGACCCTGCTGCAGGGGAATGAGCTGGACCTCTCCCAGGCTCCTGCCCACTCCCTGTGTCTGTTTCCAAGGCAGAGATTTCCATGAAATGATACTTTTGCACTTGTGGATTACAGAGCAGTAACAAAGTCAAATGACAGCTACTCCTGTTCTAGGGACCTGTACAAGCTCTAGAAAATTATTTTCGAGGGGTTGATCCATATGGTACTAGTTACGGTCCTGTACTGCAACTCCCCACTGTGCTGGGTCACAGGGCAGAAAGCTGGCACAGTATGTAAACCTCTTTCACATTCATGTCTGAATTCACTTCTGCCTAAAAGTCTCCCCTGTTCTTTTCTGGTGGCGAGCCTCCAATTTGAAAGGCCAGACTGGGTAGGTTTTTATAGAGCTTGCCTCACCAGAAAAATACCTGAGATTTGTTGTCTTCAGTGTTAATGTAAGTATGAAATACTTAGCTGTGTGCTGTTTTAAAGTGTATTGTTTCTTTACCTTCACATTCATTAGGTGGCTTGACATAAAAGTATAGCATTCTCCTTACACCTAAATTCCCTGATTTGAATTGTTATCAGTAGCAGAATTGCACAGGAAGGTGCATGATAGGTAGGAGAACAAAAGCTCCATTATGACCTACTAACATTGTAATCTAATTTGAGTTAAAAAAAAGACCTACATATTAACATCCAGCACAGTAGGATAGCTGAATGCATTTTTATAGTACAGGAACAGTGATCTATAACAGTTTTTAAAGGAATTTGTGTTTCAGTATTATTTAGATTGTCACTCTAATGCAACATTTCAGTTGAATTAATGTTTCTCATCTGCACTGCTTAGCCAAGCTTTTTTTGTTTTGATTTTTTGTTACTGCTGTTATTTAAATGTTAAGAAGTTTGAAAAGCATATGATGTTGAAATCAGCTTGTTAATTAAGGAATAGTTCCCCACTCTTGTTTTCTGAAGCACTGAAAACACTGAAGGACCTTAATTTACTCATAATGGCCTAGATTAAGGATAATGGCGTAACTGCAGTGATCAGTCATGGCCTATATCCCAAGCTGAGCAGCTCACAGTCTCTAAGGTATTTCCTGTCAGGGCAGAGATGGAAGGTGGGATGTTCTGTTACTTCCGCTTCACAGGCTGAGTGATCTCAAAGCACGAGAGATAAATGACCTTCCCAATGTCATGGCATTGTCATTGGACCTCTGTGACAGAGCAAAGAATTTGGGTATCAGCAGTTAAGATCTTTTCTCTCCAAGTGTTACAGCTAGGACCCTATAAAGAGCTGGTGCATGTTCCCATATGGACTAGATTAGCTGTACTGAATATTAAGACCATATCCAAAACTATTTTTTGCTCATGCAACATGCTGCACTGGTATAACCAGAGTTACATTAGCATGAATTTTTTACTGTCAAATGGAGCAAAACGGCACAAATCTTTCAAGAACAATGAAGATGGCTTTTATGTACTTTTGCTCACTTTGGAGGTGGTGAAAATCCCTCCATTTTTATACTGAGCTTTTCTTTTTTTTCTCAGGTTTCACTCTGTTCCTGTTGAAGACATCTCAGGTGTATTTAAGTGAGTTAAGGTAAAGGTACCCAGGGGGAGTTTCAAGGATTCATTTTAGGTTGCTGCTTTAACTTTCATTACAAGCACTTATATTCCTGTTTCACGTAGGCAGTTTACAAGCACTCCTTGCTCATTCTAATGAAAATCTGAGTACTGGTCCTTGAGACAGATCTCAGTTACATATACAGCGTGACAGCTGTTACTTGCTTCCGTTCCCAGAGGGGGAAAATATTGATTGGAGGGTTTTTTTTCCTATTGGATTTTGGGCAACTGAGCTGTCTCCTTTACTGCAGGCAAACCGTATTCGGCCATTAACTTCAGTTTCTTAATTAAATAATTTGAAAGTTTCTGATTTCCTAGTGCCAGTTGATATGCTTAAATCCATTTTTTGGTGCAAGTAGAGTCTTCCATCTGTTTAAAGACACATTGATACTAGTGCCTCTCAATAGAGTTTTGCTTTCACAGTGTCTAGCTTATGAATCACTCTTCCTAATTCAGTTTTGCATAAGCTATTATGAATAGTGAGAAAGCTGCAGATATGTAATGACAAGTAATACCGGCAATTTAAAAAAAAAAAAGAAGCAACTGCTTGTGACCAAGTACAGATGAAATTAAACAAGTCCTAACATCATGTATTAATGCCAGCCTCTCTTAACATTAGGTAGATGTTACACAGTAAAGGGACAGTATTATTTCATAACTTAGAAAAATATTTGAATTTCTTTTTGAGAAATGTGTTAGTTGTATATGCACACTTCTCAAAGGAAAATTCAACATTCATCTAGCATGCAGATATTTGCCAGATAGAACTAAGTTGTCTGAATACCTGCCTAATGTACATGCTATTCCTATACCCCAGTTGAAATACCACATTTTGATTTCCACCTGACTTACACAATTGTGGGCCTAATCCTCCCTCCCCCTTCTGTGCTGATTTTTAGATTTCTTTTTCCTGCTGTAAGTACTCTCTAACATCTAATAACATCTGTCATTTTCTGCTCTGCACTTTATATAACGCTCTCTATTGTATTCCAAAAGTCATGGCAGTCCAGTGAAGTCCCCACTGACTGGAAAAGAGGAAACATAACCCCCATTTTCAAGAAGGGAAAGAGGGAGGAGCTGGGGAACTATGGGCCAGTCAGTCTCACCTCCGTGCCCAGTAAGATCATGGAGCAGATCCTCCTGGAGACACTGCTGAGGTGGAAGAATAATGAAGAGGTGATTGGGTACAATCAACACGGCTTCATCAAGGGCAAATCGTGCCTGACAAACCTGGTGGCCTTCCGTGACNATACAGACATGCTGGAACGTGTCCAAAGAAGGGTCACAAGGATGATCAGAGGGCTGGAGCACCTCTCCTCTGAAGACAGACTGAGAGAGTTGGGGTTATTCAGTCTGGAGAAGAGAAGACTCTGAGGAGACCTTATTGTGGCCTTCCAGTATCTTAAGGGGGCCTACAAGAAAGCTGGTGAGGGACTTTTTAGGATGTTGGGTAGTGGTAGGACTAGGGGGAATGACTCAAAACTAGAGGTGGGTAGATTCAGATTAGACATTAGGAAGAAGTTCGTCACCGTGAGGGTGGTGAGACACTGGAACAGGTTGCCCAAAGACGTGGTGGAAGCCCCATCCCTGGAAATTTTTAAGGCCAGGCTGGATGGGGCTCTGAGCAATCTGATCTAGTGGGAGGTGTCTCTGCCTATGGCAGGGGGGTTGGAACTAGATGGTCTTGAAGGTCCCTTCCAACCCTGACAATTCTAAGATTCTATAGTCTATTATTCTTATATATAGACAGAGCATGGTCTTGCTCTTCAGTTTGTTTTTCTACATTTATTTTGTTTTCAGTTTGCATAACCTTACATGTTTTCAGCAACATGGAGCATTAGGGCATCCAGTTTTGTCAACAGTCTTAGAGGAGAAAGAAGAAGGTGGTGGTGGTGAGAGTGAAACAGAAGAATCGACTTCCAATTGTACACATAAATCAAGTAATAAAAATACTTGCTTTTGTGTCAATGATGGCGTAGTAAATAATTGCAACAGCCCAGATAAAGTACTCAGTAAGAACTGCGTAAAACCAACAATGGCCAAGCTAGCAAATATATTAGCCTTTATTTGTGCTGAACTGTGAGTGAAGTAATGTGAACTAAAACACTTGTTAACTATGTTATGTGGTCAAAACAATTGTAGGTTTAATGATGTCTTAAAAAGACAAGCTTAACTGAACAGAACTTCCATAGTGCATAGGTTTCTTGAACAAGAAACATTGACCAAACTTTAGTGTTGAGACATGGCAGTTACAAAACTGGAAGACACATAATGGTGTCTCATATGCCTTGTGAAACCAATGTAATTACAGTGATATTCCCTATACCGTAAGGAAGTGGGTGGTTCCTGCAACAAGGGACAGCCAAATCAATCCTAGGATTTATTAAGAATGAACAAGGATAGCTTGTATAATGCAAAAGGTTTTTGTTTGCTTAGAAAGGAAGGTTAAGTGAAATACAGTGCATATACACTGAGAGTAGACGTTTTGCAGGTATTCAGATCTTTTGGAGAGAAGCTGTGGCCTTCAGTTTGATGATACTATGAATATGTCTGTATGGTTGGCTGCACTCATGCATGAATTCCACTGCTGCCTGGACTCAAGCCAGCTCCAGTTCAGAAGCACATTTGTGAAGCCCGACCCCGATCACTGTGCCTCTGAGCACAGCTTATTAGCTCGGGCATAGTGACACCCTAACAAGGTCAAAAGGGTTTTCAGTTTGGAGCTGGCAGGAGGCCTATTAGATTGGGAGCTCATATCTGCTTGCCGTAGCTTGTTTCTGTACATCCCGTAAGAGGGTCACAGGACTGGATAAGCATCCATTGCACACTGAAGTTAAGAAAAGGGAATAGCATGCTCTGGAGTTCTTTTACACAAAATTGCTTTAATTAAACAAGCTTGTAAATTATTTGTGGACTAGGTCATTCAAATAGTTTTAAAGGATGTGAAAAGGGAGGTTAAAGGCTTTTAGTTAAAAGCAGGTTAACACATATTTAAGGTATTGCTGTGCCAGCCTTGTCCAGTGCAGGACTTGCAGGCACACCTGATCTGCAGGATAGTTTTATCCACTTACAGCTCTCTGGCTGCTTGATCAGCTCCAGTCCTGGCTACTACGAGAGGGATGGCACCATGCCTACCACTATGCTTGCCCACTCATCCCCATGGTTTCCCATTGCAAATAGGAATTTTGCACAGCCACATGGAGAGCAGGGCTGGTGGAGCAGCCTGATAAAACGCAATCGTTTCACTGTTCCTAGCTTTTGGCCGAGCAGATTCCTGGACCCAACCTGCTGTGTTGCCACATGAGTGATGGTGCTGGCACTAGAGGGCAAGTGGCTGTGGACAGGGAAAGGAGGATGAGATCATACCTTTCAATGCAGCATTGATTTTCACTGTGCTACCTCTGCAAGCATCCCTGCACACTGCCTACCACCCTTTGAATATGCCTGTATGGCTCAACATCAAACTACTATGCCCCTCCTGAGGAAGATCATAGCTTAGGTGTTGTGGGCACTGCTTCTGAGTCCCAGCCTGGCTCACACTGGATCCAGGCATTTATTTGCAACAAATAGGAGTAACTGAAATCTGAGCCTAAGTACCACCATAATTTATCTTGAAAAAAAAAGAGCTTAATTTTATGAAACAGACATAGAGGGGTTTTTTTGCCTCATGTTACTTTTCCTGTACTGAAGTCCTGAAAATGATATTAGGCCCATCATAGAGACTGAGCCTTGACTAACGTGGTACCAGAGAGTGAAATCTTTTAAATGGAAATAACCTTGGTATTTTCCAGTTGTATAGGCAGGAAAGATTTTTTCTCAGATCACCTTAAAAAATAAAGTGGTGTGTATCAAAGAATCAACTTTTAACATATGATGTTGTAGAAGAGGAAGGAAGACTGACTAATGGGAGGCAGCTCCACATTTTGGGGTGCATTAAGAGTGTGGACAGCAGGTCAAGGGAGGTTCTTTTCCCTGTTTACTCTGCCCTAGTGAGCACACATCTGGACTACTGTGTCCAGTTCTGGGCTCCCCAGTTCAAAAGAGACAAGGAACTACTGGAGAGAGTCCAGTAGAGGCTCCAAAGATGATTAGGTGGGTGGAGCATCTCTCTTAAGGAAAGGCTTAGTGACTTGGGGCTGTTTATCTTGGAGAACACTGAGAGGGGATCTTATCGATGCTTATCAACTGGGGCCAGTCTCTTTTCAGTGATGCCCAGTGACAGGATGAGGGGCAACAGGCACAAACTGGAACACTGGTAGTTCTGTTTGAAAATCAGGAAAACCTTCTTCCTTATGAGGGTGAGAGAGCCCTGGACCCAGCTGCCTAGAGAGGTTGTGGAGTCTCCTTCTCCGGAGATTTTCAAAACTCACTTGGATGCCTTCCTGTGCAACCTGATCTAGGTGAACCTGCTTTGGCAGGGGGTGTGCGAATACCCACATCACAGGGGAGTTGGACTAGATGATCTCCAGAGGTCCCTTCCAACCCCTACCATTCTGTGGTACTGTGACTTTCCAGCTTCACGCCTCATCAGTGCCTTTTCTGATATCCTTAAGTTTTGACGAATACTGATTGGTGGAAGTCAAAGATGAGGAAGTATAAAATAATTTGATTTTGTTTTGAGGGCTGGTCTGTCAAGCCAGGCACAGCCTTAATGGCAAACTGATTAGGGTATCTTAGTAGCTAGGAAAGAAAGTCTGTTCTCCAGTGTAGTATACCCTGCTAAACAAGGGCAGTTTTGGCACAATGTATGGTTACTTTTAGAGTTACTACTGTAGAATAGCATTTAGTTCTTCAGTAAGAAGTACCCCTTGAGGTGTAGAAGGTGAAGCAAGACTGGAATTCACATAGTTTTAAGTTACACATTTTTCTATAAATAGAATGCCTATTAAAATGAAAAAATAGAGCACCTATTAAATCTGTCACCGATTTCAATGGGAACAGAAGTGGGTCATAGGTCTGCATAGAAACTCAAAAAAATAATGAAATTTTATGCATGGCAGTGCCAGCACAATGCCCCAGATTCTCCATCAGGTTTTTTACTGTTCTTTTTCCACATAGATTTGAGTTCCTGCAGTGACTCTTCATCTAATAGTATTCGTATTCATAATATGTTTCAATAAAAAGGCATGATTAGTCTTGTGTTCTGGATATTGGTTTGTCTCTGTGGGCAACTTTTTTCAGGTCTTATTATTTATGTCTTACCCACAAGCATAGAAGTTGGATAGTAACCAACCTTTACTAACAAGAAGGTTACTTTACATCACAGCATAATAAAGCTGGCTAAAGATGCACTTAAGTCCTGTCAGATTATGTTTACAGCTTTTATATTATCAAGGTCCTTTATGTTACCAGCACAGTGTAGAAGGGCCATGGAGAGATGGAGGACTCACGTCTACACCTGCATCAGTGGAGAAGGAACAGAATTAGCATGGTAACCAAGCTACTCAATAAACGAAGAGGCAGATGTCAGGCTGACACACATTAAATCCAGGCAATGTCTGTCTGACAGTGGGCCAGGCTTCCAGCATTTTCCATGTGCTATCTCTGACAGAGGCATCTCAATGCCCGGTTTTGCTGCTCACTTAGGTGATGTTTTATCATTACGTCTGGATCAATAAATCATCAATTACTATTCTGTGTTGCAATCAGAAACATAGGTTCTGTTTCTTGTGCATAGAACCTACCAAAAAAAATAAAAATAAAAAATTAATGACTGAAACAATGACATATTCTCCATTAGCTAAGAATTTTCAATTTTGGTTAAGACTATTGGAAGTCCTGAAAGCCTATTATGGAATCTGAAAAAAATCTAGTTTCTATAGAATTTATAAGATGGTTTTCTTTTTTTTTTTATTTACACAGTTCTGGTGATCACATACAGGTATGACTGCTGTGGTAGCTTGGTAGAAAGGGTTATTTATAATTAAAGCTATATATACCTAAAATTTTAGATCACCAAAAGGTCTCATAGAAAAACTGTTATTTCTGAATCACTGCCTAGGTTATAATTTTATAAACAAAAAACATATGAGTGGTGTTAAAAGGTCGCATTGCCTTGGAAGTATAAGACCTTATGGCTTGGTATCCAGACCAGATTATTGATTCCAGTCATCATTAGCAGTTATAATCAATATCTTAGTTTTAAAAGACAGCTGCTGTTGTCTGCATCTAACCAGCTGTGCAACAGGAGTACATCACAGAGCAAATTCCTTCCATAAGTGATTAATCCATTTATGCCAATAAATGAGATTTTATTATCCTTATCTTGCTGATTGCATGAACAATTTAAAATTTTCAAATGTATCTCTCCTCAATAGCAGAGACTTGCTGACTGAAACACATAGGTAGGAGAAAAATAAGCTAAATGTAAACCAACCTATCTTGAGTGCTGTTGTTTAATATCTAGATATGAATAGAAACACCACAGACTAGGAAAAAATGTGGAAAAATAATGAGGGAAACAAGGGAATGGAAGCTCTCCTTTGCATCTGAAGATGCGTTGTGCTATCTGCTTGGCAGCATGTAGCCTGTTATTTGATGGCTCATCTTAATTAAACGCTGAAATACTTCCATCTTCTGTATCTCATATTTCAATTCTCTGTGATTTTTAATTTTGCCAAGTCCTGACACATGGAATTTTGCAGAGTTCACTGCAATGTAGCAGAATGGTAGGGGTTGGAAGGGACCTCTGCAGATCGTTTAGTCCAACCCCCCCTGTCAAAGCAGGTTCACCTAGGGCAGGTTACATAGGATCGCATCCAGATGGGTTTCCAAAGTCTCCAGAGAAGGAGACTCTACAACCTCTCTGGGCAGCCTGTTCCAGTGCTCAGCGCAGTGTTCAGCCTGTTCCAGTGCTTCATCACCCTCACAGTGAAGAAGTTTTTCCTGATGTTGAGGTGGAACTTACTGTGTTTGTGCCCATTGCCCCTTGTCCTGCCACTAGACACCACTGAAAAGAGACAGTGGTGTGTCTTCTTGACACCCACACTTCAGATATTTATAAAATCCCCTCAGTCTTCTCTTCTCCAGGATGAAGAGACAGTGGTCTCCCAGCAGGATGAAGGGGCAGTCCTTGTTAGGGCATTTGTCTTCCCAAACAATTATTACAGGTGCTGAGGCCCTGCTTTCCAGGAAATGGCTAGACATCTGCCTGCTGATGGGAAGTAGTGAGTAAATTCCTTGCGTGCACAGCTTTTTCTTTTCATATAAAACTGCTTTTATCTCAACCCAGGAGCTTTTCCATCTTGCTTTTGCCCTGTCTCCTGGGGAGGAGTGAGACAGCAGATGGGTGGGTGTCTGGCAGCCAGCTAGGGTAAACCCACCACAATTGTCTCACATAAGACTGTGTTTTAAGGTGGGATCAACCTGACCAATCTCAATGAGCATATTTGGCACACTTACTTATATAAGGTTCAGATCATCATCCTGATGTAGGTACTCAGGGATTATTGTAGCTTTTATTCACTCAGATGATCAGTACAGGACTAGGATTATCTCAATGTGAAGCCTGTCTGTGTAGAATGCATTTAAAGAAATGTTACTTTTTCAGTAGATGGTGATCCATGGTTTGCAGAAGATTAAGGATTAGACATACATGTAAAACAGTATCGTTATTCAGGCTTTCCATTTTTCTCTTCACAGATCATCTCTCCACAGTGGCTTGAAGGCCTAGAAGCTGTTAACACAATAATCAGGAGGGTTGCTCATTCTGCTACAGCAGATGAGGTTATGTCAATATGAAACTCAGCTTCATTTTGTATTTCCTGCAAAGGATTAGATGTAGGGAACTGTGAAAGTCCAGATGAGAAGGGTATGGGGAACCATACAGAAGTAAAAATTAATTTAAGGTAAGAACAGTTTCTCCCGTTTGTTGCAGGGATGACAGTGCATGAGAAAGCAAGGTAAAATATTGGTGGATGTTATGTATAAATGCAACACTCCAGACAGCCTTTTCTTGAACAGTACAGTCCTGATTCACTTAACCATACAAAATTGTAATTACTCATGTCCCAAAGTCAGCACAGACCTACTGAATAGGCTGTTTATATAAGATCCCTGTAGCAAACTTACAAGTCATGATATAGGAAATGAGTATTAGTATAAAAAGTCAGTTTATCCTGTAAGAAGCTATAGCACAGCTAAGGTATTGAGGCACAAACCAGCTGTGTGTAGATGCAAGTCATACACTATTTCAAGCTAGAACTCATATAATTTCTGCAGGTGAATATTTCATCAGTGTACCCTGTACAAAGGTTGCTACATTGACCAAAAAAAAGATGAAGCACGAAATCCTAGCCTCATGGAAATCAGTGAAAGCCTTGTCGTGTATTTGACAGGATCATAACTTTATTAATCACTCTGGCTAGCAGAAGCTGGTGGAACACAGGAGCGTGATCAACTTTGAGATCAGCCTACAGGGTGTGAGTACACACCCAACTAACTTCTGCAAGGTGCCGCAAACAGCGATGTGCAGTTGCTTCTTGTAGAAAAGACAGCAAGCAACCTCCAGCTTTATGATGAACAGGTGGTAATATTTTGTAGCTCAAGGTTTGTGAGTCTCCAAATTGGAGCATGAAAACTTTGCCTGTAAAAAGCACATTTTGGAGCCTTTTCCTAGAGTCTGGTAAGTATCAGAGATGGATATCTAGCTGGAAACAGACTTCTTGCTTAGAAGTGTTCTTTGACATTTCTTGGGGAAATTTGTGTTAGCGACATTTAAAAATCCAAAGCATTCAACTGAGCAGTTTAACTTTTTTCCTGACCAAATGGATAATCAAAGCATGCAAAGCCATGCTCGTGTCTACTGTCACGAATCTTCCTATTCTGGTTTTATACAGCACCTTACACTGGGAACCATGTGCTGGAGTAGAGCTGATGTATGTTATGATAATACAAATAGTAAATACAGGGATAATTAGAAGTAGAAGGGATCCTCACAGAGCTTTTGCTGAGGAGTCTGTAGGAATATCACCCCACTGCAGCAGGCCACACAACAAGGGATGAGAGAATAGTCAGGATTCTTATATTTGAAATTAACTATATGTTGTTTCAATTAATTGTTCCAATTAGTCTCTTTCTTTTCAGTTATGCCTTTCTGTAATAGTGTCACCTGGGATGCTGTGAGAAATTGAAAATACCCTAATGGTCAGATGTTCATCAATTAAAGAACTTTCTATTTCTAATTAATTCCCTGAGAAGAATTCAATGTAAGAATTAAAATTTATAGGTGGAATGAGTGAGGAGTTGTTTTTATTACAGGACTAATTTTCTTTTCAGTGATAGCATTATTTCTGTTGCCCAAAATAACAGAGAAGAAAAGAGGGAAACAGCTGGTTTGTTTCTATCTAGCAACTTTCTTGCTCTTGTGAGCTATCTTTGACAATGATTTAGTAGTTAGGGTGCAAACAACACAACAGCTTTAAATTACTTTAAAAAAATACAAAATAATAATCCAAATTAAAAGTAGTAAAGGTACTTTGATGAAATCAGATCAAGAGGTATTTTTCCAGTTTTTTAGTCAATGGAACATTTCCTGACAATGACTGAGAAAAAATTGTCAGGTTCTATATCCAGTTAAAATATTTCTGATCTTATATTGTTTTATTGTGTTTTTTTTAAATGGAAAACTTAAGACTAAGATGCATTTTCAAAAGTTTTCTTTGATTTTTCCTCAATTTATTATCTATTTGCACTGGAAGTTCACACAGTACTGAGAACAGTTGCTACCAGTTGTTTCCCCTGAGGCTGTAAATGCAACAGGACAGAAAGCTCTGCCTAAAAGCATGGCCCAACAGATGCTTTCTGCCACAGCCTGTAATCATCTCCAAATCCAGGTGTAAGTATCACACTGCCTTGATATGCTAAGGTTCAAGGAGACCAGTTTTTCAAGTTCTTGAGTGTGGCACACAGCCTGCACCTTAAGCCAGACATCCAAAGCCTACACATCCAAAGCTTATGCCCAGAATGACCTATTTGTGGCTATGTCTAGGGTTAGGCAGTGTGAAGTAATGGATGCACCTTTCTACATGACTTGCAGACAGCACTGCTACCCAAGAAGCTGTGGGGTTTTTTCTGCTTATCCTCCGCTAGGAATGCTGAGATAGGTCTCCAAAGTTATTTAGTTGTGGCGTTGCTTCACCTGTGGTGATCCAAGGACATTTTGTCACACAGAGGTCACAAAACTTAGGGAAATGCAAAATTTTATATATCAACTATATTATATGATACAAACAGATGGCATATGATGTCTTCATCAGCTGTTTTCATCTTTATCAGAGGAGTTTTAGCAACATGACCTAACTCAAATCCTTGGTCTTCCTGTCTCATTTCTGATCTTTGCCTAAGAGAATAACTTTACAGCAATCACCACAGATTTCAGCACTGGATTACTCTCTCTCTGTACC
>VYZX01020814.1:33745-101374 GCA_013401335.1 Brachypteracias leptosomus | reverse complement strand
AGGGGCGAGCGGTGGGGAAGGGGCAGCCCGCGGCCGCTCTTCTCTCTGCCACCGCATCTGTTCCGGCGGCGGGAGCGCGAGAATCCTGTCGCCTCCCCGTCCCCGCCGTGCCCCGCTGAGGCGGTGCGAGGACACGGGGCGTGAGCGACCCCCGCGCCCCGCCGACGGTCGGACAGGGCAGGGCGGCGGGATCCCGGGGTGCACGGCCGCCGAGCCGCGGGGCAGCCGCGCTACCCGCCTGCACCTCGGGGAGTTTGGGAAGTCTCTGTGCGCCGCTTCCCGGGATGGGATGGGAAGGGATGGGATGGGGCGGCTGCCGCGGGGTGCAGGCAGCATCCCGCTGCCCCGAGCTGGGTGGGCAGCTCCCGGCGGAGAAGCTGCGGTCTCCCCGCGCCCCACGGCGGGCTGCACGACTCCTCGCCCCGATGTGCCCCGGCAGCACCCGGCAGTGACAGCTCGGCGGCTCGCTGCCCCACCGACCCCCTCTCCCCGCCGCCCCTAAACTTCTGGATAAGTTTCGTGGCGGCGCCTGGGCACCCACCGAGCCGGGACCCGCCGGCCGCGGAGCGGTGCGCGGAGCTGTGCGCGGCCGCCTTCCCCCGTCAGACACCCCGGGTGTCGGGCTGCTCCCGGCCCTTACGTCATGCTGCGGGCCGGTGCGGGGCTGATGCTCCGTTTCTGATGCCGTCGGGTCCGGGGCGGGGGGAGTGCTGGCAAGGTCCCCGCTCTGCAGCCCCACAGTCCCTTTTCAGCCCCGCTGCTTCGCTCATCGCCCCCGTCTCCAGCTCCGCGGCTCCCCGCCGCTGTCCTCTCTTACAGGAGTCTCTCTCTCCCCAGCGGAGTTTTCGGGACGATAAGAGCTTCAGGAGTGTAAGGGGAATACTTGCTAAACTCTGCCTCCTCTATTATTTGTGTCCGGGCATGGTGAGTGATCCTTCATCTCCAGGGCTTAATAGACACTTTACAATCGGAAAGAGAGAGGTCGTTCAGAGATGGGGGTAGGAATGAAGAAAAATAAAATGTCCATATGTTTTTGGGTTTATTTTTTAAATCCAGAACGATACTAAGAGAATCTTAAGCAGCAAGATTAGACGATTTCCATATATTATCGGTGAGAAACAGGGCTCAGCTAGATGAAATTAAAGCTTTAACGGAAGCGTAATGATTACTGCGAAGCATCTTGCTTGGGCTTTCCTTGAGACCGTGCAGATTTCAGAGAGCTCCTCACCCGCTGGCTTGCACCAGACTTTCCTTGTCTGACCCTTTGGACGAGCAACAGTGCGTCAAGTAACAGTGGTGGAAGAAAACTTTCTTGTAAGACACTGTCATGCAGAAATAATCCAGAAACCGGACTGAAAGAAAATTGAGAGGTGGAAGGTGAGAGCCGAATGCAAAATGTAGTGTAATTTGTGGGGGTTTTGCTGCAGGAGGTACACTTTCATAAGGGCATGGATTATTTTCAGTAGGAAAGCGCACAGTGTTGAAAGTCCCCGCTCGGTATTCTGCAACTTTCCTGTGTTGAATGAGGTTGTCGGTATCAAAAGCTGGAAATTCTTTATAAAAAATGGCTAAAATCCTTATTTGTGACTCCTTAATCCTAAAGGGAGCTGTACAGGTCGCAAAGCACTAGGGAAAAGTGTGATTAATGATCAGTGATTAGTGATAAGTGATTAGTGGTTTTATTCAGACTGTTACCTCTGACCAGAAGCACACATCAGAGGATTAACAGGCTCTTTAGATAAATGCTCATTAGTGGAAGGGGGAAAGCAAAGATAATAGGCATGCACACAGGGACAACTTTCTAGGAAAATCATTCCTGTCTCTGACATAATAAGCTCTATTAGCAGAAAGGCTCTTTAATTTAAAAGTTGCTTTTATCTTGTAAATCAAAGATAGATGTAGAAGTTCGCTGCGCTATTATAGCCTAAATTTTCCCATATCCACTAGATGTGGATTATCTCGGTAGTGATATTTTATTTAAGAAAACCCCCACCATTGAATATTTAAGCAAGGGAAGGTTCCCAAGTGCCGGAGCCCCACATCCCGAGGCATCCCGAGGGGCAGAGCCGAGCCCGCTGTCAGCCGGGCTAGGTGGCGCAGTCCCTCTCTTCGCCAGTGCGGGCTCCTGGGTTGTGAACTTAGCAAGTAGCAGCTTGCTAGGTATCCCTCAACACTTACAACAAAGTTGATTTTGTGCTGGCGTGGAGGCTAGACAGCGCTACGAGTTCGTAGTCACATTTTCCGCGTCAATTAATCTAGTGAGTTAAAGGCTACTGGAAAAATTAGGCTCATTTACTGAAAGACAGAAGGAGAAAATGAGAGAAGGGCAAATAGCTCCAACCTGGGACAGAACTCTTGATTGAACTGTTTTATACTGCATTAATGAAGTACAGTTCTGATGGCCTTAATTACTGAAGCCTAAAAGCTCTTAGGAGTTTTCCCCCCAGCTACCACTTGCAAAGTGAGGCTTCCACCCCCCCCCAAAAGTCACTAAAAAGAAAGAACCGTTGTTGTGGTGGTTGAACAAAACAACTTGGACCTGACTGTACTCTACAGATAATGGTAAGGAGTCTATTTTTATGATAACTAAGCAGGCATTTCTCATTACTCTTTATCATGCATGGATTGTGAAGAGCTGGTAGCTGCTGCTGTCCATAGACTTGGGGATGTTCCTGCTGTCCTGTTAGCTTACATGGGGATTATGTTTGCTTGCATCTGTGGAGATCATCAGAGTTTCATGATGTTAAATCGAACACTTGAGTGAAGCAAGAAATAGAAATAATGAACTTATGGCATGAAAAAAGAAACTGCTGTAGTCTCCTATTGTTACAACTTTAATTGGAGACTGTTAGTAGTAGTCAGGCTAATGCTTAAAATCAAGAAGTTTTGTAATAGCACATAAAAAAGGCAATAAGCTTTGCCTGCCACTCTTGAATATTGGATGGCACTCTTCCAGGAGTTAAAATTGCAATATTTTTAAAAGTTTACACATTCAGAAAAAGCAGAACCCTTTCCCCCTCACCAAATACCTATTTATAGTTCATCTTCAATTTATCAAACTCTACCTCTGCTAATTTAACCCCGGGAATGCAAAGGGAAGCAAACCACGTATATAGATGAAAAGAAAAGATACAAGTGAGATTGGACATGTCATTTTATTTATCTTGTTGTTTAGCAGAGTGACTTTCAGAGATAAAGAGTAAGAGGTGCTTTTTTAATTTGATGTTCAGTTTCTCACTTTGAGAATCTAAAATACGCTGCAGTCACTTACATTCATCCTGTGCACTGCAGAGGAGTTCTCTGTAAAAGATTGTTTCAGTGAGAGCTGGCATTCGCTCTGGAGTTGATAAGAGAGAGGTAATCTCACAGTGCTTCAGAAGGCAGCTTTTACGTACTAAACCTTTCAGCTTTGTGTGGGCAGAACCTCTGTGAGCTCAGTAAGTCTTGTAGAATAATTTGAAACTTGGTTATTAACTTGTCTGCTTGTGCCCTCCTTAACCTGTCTCCGTGCCCCTAATCAAGACATGAGTATCTTAAATGTTAGCAGAGTTCTTGCAAGGTTGTTGCTTTTAAAGCAACTTACTTGATCAAAGATTTTTCCTCTAGTCTTTGTCACCCTGTGTCTCTAATTTTTGCCATTAGTTAACTCTCTGTATTTTCTACAAACCTGTTGCTTTGAGGAATTACACCTATGCATAGGTATTATTAGCCATCTTTCAAGCTTTATTTTAATTCCAGTGACCATCTTTCCTAGAAACCCTTTATTGTTTTAAAATTATTTATGGACAAGATTTTTCAATAAAAGAAGAGCAAAGCCATTTGTACTTAAAATATTTCTGTTAGTATTAAGAACCATATGATTTTTTTATTGGAACAAAATGGTAATTTTTCTCAAGGCCTGCAAATACTGATTTTTCTTGTAACTCATTACAGGAAAGCTCTACTTAGTAGACGCAGTTGCTGGAAACATGGATACATGTATAAAGCAACAGGTCTTTCAGTTCTGCTTCATAGGCCCAGGTGATTCTTTTGCTTTGATTTGGTTTTGGTTATCTCATACTAGCCAGATTAATAGGTAGACATATATATTTAAGATAGCTTATTTGGCTTAATCTTTTGTGTGTAAACTCTCACTGCAACAAATACATAGGAGTCCCAGTGGAGATATTTAAAATGCTTTGAGATTCTGTCAATCATAAGTACTAATGCCAGGGCCGATCAGACAGCCTGGTAGGTTGTTGCCACTCTGCAATATCTCCAATTTCTGTTGATTTCTCCTCTCCCTCTCTCCATGCTGCATGATATTTAACCCCTGAAAAAAATCCCGATTGGTATGTAAAGGATATGTTCTGCTTTGCAAGTTATATGCTCTAGGGTTTTTAGGGCCCTAGCCCTAAAAAAATATTTTTAGGGCTTTTCCATTTTCTGCCTTGAGAAATGATTGAAGTTTATCACAAATGTAAAGCAACAGGTTGGAATAAGAACTATGAAAACACTTTTTCCTTTTACCGTAACTTATATTATGTTAATTTACAATTTTTAAGTGTAGTATTCTCTGACACAGACAAAACAATGATCTCAGACAATATTTTATCATAGTGTATTTGAACATCAAACACATTACAGCAGTAAGTACAGAAATCAGTTTTTGTACACTTGACATGTAAAACCAAAATGCTGTTATGGAAATACTTTTTTTTGGTTATACATATCATCAAAGAAATTATTTGAATTGTCTCAGGTGTACCTAACAAGCACAACATAAGATACATAAAATAATTATTTTGGTGATGTGGTGAAAAGACTTGTAGAAGCTGATAAGCTGTTGTGTCTCATTACATCCAAGGAGCTGTTCTGTTGGTTTGTGCACTGGTCGTTTGCTCCCATTATGGCTCAGGTTGAAGAAGCAACCCTAAAACTTTAAAATAATAGTGCATCTACTATTTTTCACTACGGTGTTATTTTACTCTGTAATTAAAAGTACTGAGAGTCAGCATTTTTTACTAGCCGTCATGTGGGAAATACAGCTGTTATTTGCCCTTAGAGAGTTTAGAAAGGGTTGGTTGCACTGGTTTGTAGGTTTCTAGATGGTGATATCGAATGCTATTTTATAAACACAAAGAGATTTTCCAAGGATTTTGCTGAAGGCTGTAGGATTTTCAAAGTAAAACATTGAAAGCTTACAACAATTTCCTTAGCTTAAAAGATGTTTTGCTTTTGATTCTTGTTTCCTTCTTATATTTTTTTGATAATTTGTTCAAGAAGTCAGTCCTGCACACAACTTCAAAATAAATGCCTCGAAACACTGTCATCAGCAGTGTTTGCCTGGATGTATGGTTTTAATAACCTTGTCCTTTGAGACAGCTCTTGTCACTGCTGTGACACCCTTCCATGTCCTTACATGTCCTTCATTTGAAGGTGAGGGGTGTAGCTCTGCGTGGCCAGAGAGCTCCACTCAGCAGGTGATAAAAAGGGCAACGTCTTTAGAAGCAGCTAGGAGGAATGAGGTTTGAATTTAACTGGGGAAAAGTACTACAAATCTGCTACTACCTTTGCCAGTATCAGGAGCTGATTCTGCTTTTCTTTGGCTCTGACTGTTTTCATTACTCTTGCTAGGGTACCGAGACCTCTGTTAGCTCAGGAACTTGTCATGGTTTGATCTCACCCTCTGCTTTCTTTCTTGCATAAACTCTATAAATAGTTTCTATCACCTTCCTGTTCTTTGCAGTATTTTTTCTCCAACGGCTTTCTTTTCTCTCATGTTCATTTCTCTCCATCTTTAGAGACTTGTCTTTGGGTGCTACCATGCAGTGAATGTTTTGATGCAGTTGAAATGCTTGGTCCTGATCTCAGTATGTTTGTACATTTTGAAGTTTTCTGTCCAGGGATGTACTGAGTTTAAACTGGTCATCCTTGAAGAAACTGCCTAAATTTAATACAGAGAAATGTATTTAATTAGGCTAATCTTTTTCTCATTTAGGGGAAGAAGCTGCCTTTTTACCTACTTACATTGTGGACTTGTGCCTTCTGTTACTCTTTCATTGTGTGTAAGGCAGTGTTATTCATAGCCAGCTTTTTCTGAGCTATTTGTAAGTACTCAGAAATTAATTTGGCTTATGTGGGAAATTAACCCAGACCAGTGGTTCCTAGATTTAACATCTGAGTTTTTCTCCTCCTGTCCAAATCTAATGCTAGTTATGATGTGACATTCAACACAGGGGGCTCTGTAGCACAATAAATGGAATCTGAGATTTGGTTTAGGATGCATTATATGGAGCAACTACAACAGTAGGCACTAAATTGAGATGTTACAATAATTGTACTCTCTCTCTCTTTTTTCTTTTATTGTGCTTTAAATCTTTCGGTTCTGCAGTGCTAAGTTGGTATGGTAATTACCTGTAGAGCAGTATTCTGTCTAAGTAAGCAACAGAGTGTTCCGAGATTATGGATGGTGATATTAGTAGGTCACTTGGCTGTGCATTGATGCTGCAAACCAACCACCAGTAATTCAGTATGTGTGGACTAGTTTACCATTGTCTCCAGTCCAAATATACCCCTCACTTAACTTTTTTTAAAACTTGTTTTCAACAGCAATAGTCAGTTGCTAGGTGAGGAGCTTCAAATTGTGAATAGTAAATCTGTAGGTACTACTCTGAATTAATTTTAATTATTGGTTGGTTAAATCTACGCCTGTTTTTGGTTCTGGTCGGATCAGTGAATGAGTTTGTCACTAAATATTTTTAAAAGCCCAGCAGGAACTCCAAAGGTGACCTGAGTGTGTGATGGCAAAGAGCCTGGAATTGTGCTTGTCCAGAAACGAGCACTGTCTGCATTAGAAATTTGTGCATGCCAATACCTCACTTGTAGGAAACTTCTTTTCTTGAAATGGTAATAAAATACAACCTGAAGAAATGAAAAGCTGAGAAATGGAGTAGGAAAATCAATTGCTTTGGTCAGAAATATCTTTTACTACCTACTATTTGACTTCATTACTGAGTGAATGTTTTAGGAAGAAGAAATCTTTGCTCAGGGTTTATGAAGATTTCAACTGCTATATCATCATCCTTTTTTTTTTGTGACTTAAAAAAGCAAAAAAATGAGCAAAAAAACCCCAACTCATTTTGCCCATGATGGGCAGGGGAGTGGGGCATTGGGCACTTGCACATTCTTTTTTTAAGGTTGAAGAGATCAGGATCAACATCTGTAGAGACTTCCGTCATTTACCAGAGTGCACAAAGAGAGAAAGAAGAAATTCTGTAGTTAAAAACAAGTTAATGAATTTTCCTTCCTTCCTCACTTCCATATCCTTAAGTGTATCTGTGTAGCACTTAAAGGTTATCTTATACCTGTTATTAAATAAGGTCAGTGTAAGTTTTGTTTGCTGGCTGTGCAATGGAAAAGTATTTAAAAAAAGACAACGGAAAAAGTTAATGTTGTAAAAACTAAACTACTTTCTACAATTCCTGTACTGCTCTTTCATTCTTCATTGCTAATAAAACAGCGCATGGACTCAAGCATGAAAATAGGTTAAATTTGAGTAATTGCTGGTCTATCACAAAAAGTGAGAGAAAGCAGTAATTTAACTATTTTGATGAGAATCTTTAAAAGACAAGTTTCCCTAAATAACTTGCTATGGGATCAAAAGGATCAAAAGAGCCATGGGTTTTATGACTGGATAAGGAGAATTACATTCTTTGGAGTTTAAAAAAATATCATAGTAGAGCCTAATTCTCCACTCACCCCAGTACAAATCTGGAGCAACTCTATTGAAATCTGTGGAGTTACTGACTGCAATAACACTCATTGAGAAGAAAATTAGATTCCCGGGGTCTATTCTGAACGTAGCCTATCAGTTGTGTGCTGTGCAAATCCCATTATTAAAGTAATAGCCTGACATGTCATGCTAAGGATGGCTGTTTCCCCAAGATGAACACGTTTGTAGCTCTCCTCATCTTGTGACTACTTTTTAAGGGGGCAGGGGGATATTAAGAATACTTATTTTGTGCTCAATTAATATTCCTTCCGTGCACTCTCCTTCCTCTCACGCTGCACTCTCCATCATCTATCTGTCTGTGTCTCTTTGGCTGTGACAGTCACCACTCTGGCCTCAGGCTTGTGCGACGTAGAGCAAAAACCCACCGAGATTTCAATTAAACCCGGAAGGTTATAATTTTGCTCCTAAATATGATATGCATTTTCACTCTTAATGATGCTGTTGTGAATTGGAAGTAACACCTTAGATTTCGGTTATTTGTTTTGTTTGTGGAATTTTGTGATGGGCTGTTGGTTTTTTTTCCTTTTTTGAAAAAAAAAAAAAAAAGAAAAAAAAGAGGTGGAGTGGGAAAGAAGTGGGAGGGCAGTGTAGCCCTGCAGTTTTAGTAAACTGAAGTATTTGTTTGCAGCACTGGAAAGCAAGGCCCAGGCCACTTGAGTATCTTGCACAGTTCCCAGGCTGACCTGTGAGTGAGAGCAGACAAAGTCTTTCAGAAATTGGGAAAAATCTCATGACTGCCTGAGCTACTCTGATTTTTTTTAAACAGCAAACAACAGGAACTTTTGAATAAGAAAAACACTGAAAAAAGTGATAAACAGACAGTGCCCAATGTACAACCTCTGTGTCCCCCAGCCCTTAATCATGTGCACTTGCTTCCAGTTTTCTTCATTTGATCCAGGATATGTGAGGTCAGCTCTGTAACTTTTGAAATTGGTATAAATCCATTGACTTCTCTGAAACCATGTGGAATCAGGGTATGGCCCACAATTGTTTATTAATGGCACACAACAGGCAACTTCTGCATATAATCTTTAATGTGAGGATGGAACAAAAAGTTTTAGGCCTTATAACCACTCTGGTGTGGATAGGTTCTCCAGACCCTTAACAATCCAGAGGTTAATTTATAAAAAAAAAAACCAAAAAAAACCCCAAACAAACCCACAACTATTATTTCATTGCCAAACATTTTTAAAAAGCACTATTTATGTAGGCCCTATATAAGCACACATTGTTTTATGTTCCTGCTGCTGGCTTTGCGTTTGACTAAACCATTATTCTCGGAGCGCTGCTGTGCTGAGATCATCAGCGATGATGGTGTGAAAACAAACAAGTTTAGCATGAGAAGTCACTACATAATTTGACAGGGAGGTTGTCTGCACCAAAACATCCACATTAATTTCATCTCTGGTCAAAGCAAAATAAAAATCAGGCAGCTAGTGGGAAAAATACATTCTTAGGAGGAGGAATAGAGGATTCGATCTCATTCTGCAAGGTGCTGTGCCAACTAAAAGGAGGGCCGGTCTCAAGCCCCATTGAAGTCAATAGGCATTGAGGGCACTCGGGGACTAGTAGCATTGTGTCTTTTTTCTCCAAAGTTTAGTAAAACTGCTGAGATGAAACTTAATTCCTCATTAATTCAAACTCCTAGCAAGTTCTTGGGAGAAAAGCTCTCATTGTTAAAGATCAAGATACCCTACATCTCTTCAATAGAGAGCTAAAAAAGTACGTGCTCTAATGCTGTAGCCTTCAAGGAGTCCTTCAACGTGAAGAGTGACAATAAGAGCTGATATTCTGCACGTATCTTAAGGGTACAAAAATCTTGCTTCAGAGAAAAACATTTCTGGCCTGTTACATTACAAAAAATAAGGAGACAGCTTAATATTTTTTTTCTATTGAAAGTGATTTAATGTTATCAAGAATGATTTTGTATTCCCCAGTGTTAAATCAGAAAGCTTTGGGAGTAATGAATGTGGCCATGTGTAGCCAAATAGGTACTGTGAAAAATAAGCTAACAAATAATGTGCATGCCCCTCACCTTTTTTTCTGTGTTCTTCAGTGAAAAATTACACTGGGTTGTTTTTAACATAACAGTTAAAGTCAATGAATCCCAGATAAGTTAATCAACTTAATACCTAAAATTCAGGGGTTCCAGGTAGTTTATTTTAGTGTCATACTGTGACCTTACACTTGAACCTCTTACTGGATTATCTAAATTGAGTGGAGTTTGCAGGATACACAGGGAAACACTTTCAAAAACATTGCTCCCTCTATAGTAGTTAGGATGATACATCTTGTATTTTCTCTCTTGTGCTGTCTGATTCTATACAACTTTTCTTGCCAAAAGCTAGTATTCCAAAATATTAACACAGCCTGTTTCTAGGCTGTCAGTCTTCCAGTTTTCATTTCAGAATTTTTAAGTCAGTCAGTGCACTGTCAGCCAAATGCTTTTCAGCAGACTAAAAGTTTTTCGGGGCAAAATAACCTTAGGAAAAATATTTTGAACATTGTAATTAATGTTAAATTAACTTATAATGGGGACAATAAGAGATGTAATGATGACTGTCTTATCAAGCTAGCCATGGAAATAGGTTTTTTTAAATTTTGAATTTGCTATGTTCATTTCAGATAGCCTAAGTGTACTGAGGGTGCTTTGCAGCAAAGTGTACAATGAGCTCCTTGTACCTCTTATTTCGAGGAGAATCCTTCTTTAAACAGGGGAAGATGTGGCATTGGGAGTGCTGCTGAGCGGTGTGGCCATCTTGTGTGGTGTGGGAGCACTCACTACACAGCGGGTATGAATGTGGCCGTGGAAGCCACCATATGCCTTTCCCCACTGATAAAATTGACTATCACCAGGGTTCAGACACCTTTGAAAAGCACAAGAAAGATTTCATGCAAATTTCTTACTTTGGTCCAGTGCTTAGAAAATACTGGACTGCAAGAGGCACATTCTACATTTCCAGAGGCTTTAGTGCTATGCAGCACCTGAAATGGGCATGTATCACAGAGAATGCATTTTGTAAAGTATCCATCATTTGTAGCCTGACATCGAAGAATTTTAAGAGCAAAATGAAGGCTGCAGCCAGGCAACTGGTTTGTATGGACGGACTCTTGTGTACATAGTAAATGATACACAGCAATAAACTGTGGAGCTTATTGCTGGGGAAGAAAAAGGTAAAAGCAAATGCTCAGTGCTATGGAAATAGCAGATCTTTGATAAAGGCTTAAAGGCTGGTTGTGAAAGAGTTAAATCAAGATGCAACTAGCAGTACTCTCTTAGCCTTTTATAATTCTGTGGATAGCATTTTCCTCTTGTGCCCAGTGCCTCCCTTACAGCCATCTTCAAAATACATGCTAAGAAAGCGTCATCCTTTTGGTGCCCATGTTAAAATGCTGGTTATTTCTCCATCTAATGACCAACTCTGCTTTGAGCTGTCTGTGCTCTCAAGTACGGGGTATGTGAGATGGCCTCTAAAGTGACAAGGTCCTCACAGAGCCTCGTCTCTTGCCAAGCCCCATATTTAGCACAGAGGGGATTTCCTTGCCATTGTGCAGAGAAGACAGTTGAGCCACAGGGTTTCTCTGCAACCCCATCCAATCCTGAGCTAAATCAAGTAGTGGTTGCCAGGGGTAAGGTGGGCATCCTGCAAGCAGCAGCTTTGAAGAGGAGTTCATCTGTCCTGTGCAGACAGGCTGGTAACTCTTTTTTTGAGAAAAAAAAAAATAAAAAATTCTCTGAATTTCACTGAAAAACAGAGGCCTGAAAGTGTTCACAGTTACAGATCAAATTTTGTGACTAGCTTCAGCCAAAATGAAAGGGGAGGAAAATATGTGAAAAAGTCAAAATACTCAATTTCAACATTTTTTCAAAATGAGACACATCTCCTTGAAAATTGACTTACGTTAAGGAAGACACAAGGCATTAAATCTTTCAGAGATTTTTTTTTTCTTTTTGGTGCTGAATAAAGTCTTTCAGGTTGCTGCAAATGTTTTCATGTGTATCTGTCTTTATTTGTCTGCTGCCGGTATGGGGGGGCTTGGGTCTCTTTCCCCTTCTTGTCTGCATAGTAAAATGCGAGCATGTAAGGCAGGAGTAAGCTTCTGGAAAGTTGTGCTGGTTGTGATCTTCAAATGGCTGGTAGAGGCCTTTTTATGGCCAGATCTCACAAATATTTCCTAAGACTTGGTCTGATCTGGTTTGGCCTGACTGGGACAGAGAAGAGGACTGACTTCCCTGGAGGGCAGTGCAAAATTGTCTTAATCAACTGATAGGATCAGAAAAAAATGGCTGAAAGAAACCAAGTCTTTGTAAGGCAACTTTGCTGAGAATAGATTTAGTAGAGGCTGTCCTCTAAGAATGCTGTCAGAAATATCTTGGATTTTTTTTCAGTTAAATCATTGCATAATTGTTAAATTCAGAAATTGGAGTAAATGGAGAAATAGTCATTCTTGGTTATGCTACTGGCTTAGGTTTTTAGGGTCTTTTTTATTTATTTCTTCTTTAGGGGAAATCTGGATGTCTTAAATGGAAACCTATTATTGGGAATTATCTGGTGGAAGTTCTGATAAAAGGTTAGATTAATTTGAATATTCAATGATGGATTAAAAGGGAGCCAAAGTAACAATTAACATTTTATAGGTACAGATTTTTTGTTCGCTTTTCAGCAAATTAGTTTCTCAATTTTTATCATGAGACATACTGGGTTTTAGGGAGGAAGAAATTCTTGCTTATTTTAATTAAGTGTGTAATTGCATTTCTTGCAGCTTTTCTTAAATCATGTGATGCATTTAGTCTCCGTGTGATGGCTCTTTAACTTGTCTTTTCAAGTGTGTTTTTTGGTGGCTTGATGGTATGTAGAACCTTTCCTTCCTGTACTTCAGCATTTCTAACCAAAATCTGAGTATGTTTGAAACCTTAGCTTATTCACACTTCCTAATCATAATCCCCTTGGTTCCCTTGTCAGGACCTTTTTGTGGTATTTCTCTGGACACCTCTATCTAATATCTCCAGAGGTTATTTTACAGAGTAACCTTTGACAAGATCTATTACTTACTACTTACTGCTTTTATCAAGGTGAAAAGGGGTCAGGCTGTGTAAAAGGCAGACATTATTAGAAGACTGCTGTAGAGTCTCTTGGTGGCTTGTCCATCTCTTCTGGCAGCACCGTCTGTGAACCTGTTCAGACGCCTCCTCTATGGGGCAAAGAAAATTACATTTATGACTGTATATGATCACACGTAGATAACATATGTCCTTGGCAAAGTGATTACTAGGTGCATTACAAAGCTCCAGGTTGTTTCTCTGTCAAGGCTGTAGCCTATCAATGCACCCTCTGGCATCTGAGATTTTTGCTGTCAGCTACAAGGGTAACAGGATTTCAGGCTGTAAGTTTTTGTATGATCCATTTAATTGAGCTTCATGACCAATGCTAATGCCTTTTGCTGCTGCAAATTGAATTGGTAATTTGGTTACCCCTCCTGTCAGAGTTCAGGATCTTCTAAATGAGAGTTGGTGTTGTCTGTTTCTTTAAACAAATTAAGATGCAAAAGCAATCTTTTTCTGAAAAAAATCTGAAAAAACAGATTGCAAAATCTCATTTTGTCAAAAGAGTAACTACAAGATTCTCTTGGTTGACATACAAAATCTTAGAAATTAGACAAAACATATTTTCTCCCAAATTAATTAAAAAGATGAGAAATTGTACAGGAGAGCTTAGACAAATCCCAGAGGTATCTAAAATGCAGTTGAAAAAACCCCATGTCTAGTCAATTTATCTGCATGCATCCTCTAAAAATGAATGAAAATCTTTCTAGGGAGCTTTGAAATATCTTAGTCTGGGTTTTGTCAGTGAAGGACAATGTTTTCTATTATCTGATTCTATCAGTTACTTACACAGCTTGCTCCATGATCTCTGTACATGTAGAACCTACAAAAACTGCCAGCATACCTTCAGATGCAAGTAGCTGTCGTACAGGGTTAACTTTTTTTTTTTTGAGGCTAAACAATAAATCATAAGGATTTTTCCTTTCAACCCCAAACACTGAAAACCAGGCTAAGTTGTTGCTAACATAGCATTCACTTTCTGCCCGGAGTCTATCAATTAACCACATGCAACCAGTGACTGAAGTGCTCTGTCTTGGGATAGAATTTAAATTTGATTTACCTAATGGGAACTGATTGCCACGTGACTACTGTATGTATATGGCATGGGCAGCTGGGGCTGAGTCCTTCACAGAAATTAGGCATGATAACTGTCTTGAGAATATCTAAAGGTATATAAGGAGAGCAGGGTGTACATGTGAAGTGTATATAATTTATTTTTGCTTCAAACAGGAAAATTAAAAATTAAGAGAAGTAACAGTTTTTTCAGTATGATCATACCTTTGCTAAGGTAAAACAACTTTCTTCAAGTTTCCTTGGTGTGTTACGATTCCTGATGTTCTGTTTGTTTCCTGTGTCAGCAACCTCTCAAAAATTAATTCACTAAGAATTTACATGTAAGAGTGTCATGGCATATTCCTCTTTATTTTTCAGCATGCAGACAAGTCTTTTGTTTTTTTGGGTTTTTTTGAGGGGGTTGTTTTAAATTTTATTTTAAATTTCATTTTTTAATTGCATCTTCCACCTTCAGTTCAAACTTTTTGTAGCTGGACATTTAGTCATTTACTTGGTATATTGGCCTTTGGCTGAAGTGTTAAAATTACAAGCTGTATCCCTTGGGCAAAGTAAGGGCCCGTCCTTGCTCAGATGAGCAAATGTTTGCAGACATTTCTTTAGAGGCCAAAAAACCCTGGAGAATGAGACCAAGAGGTTGTAAGGTGACTGGATGCATCACCATGGCAGAATAGGAGAGTGATAAATGAGAGTAATAGAGAGGTGGAAGAGCTGGGAGCCAGTTTCCTGGTCTGTTCTTGGAGAGAGAAAGATGAAGACTATCTAGAGGGGTCTTCGGAGGCAGGAGATGGGGTAGAGCCAGAGTTGATCTGGCCAACAGCAGAGTGAAATCTGCTTCTTTCTCAAAGCCTTCAGGTTTTGTGGAGGCTCTGAAAAGAGCCATGAACTCAGACTTCACAGGTGGAATCCATCCCTGCTAGAAACTGTTGACTTTTTACAGTAAGCCTAAGTCTTACTACTAGTACAACTATTCTAGTATTAGGATTTGTGCATTTTGAATTCCAGCCACCGAAGTAAGGTGCCAGAACAAAAGGAATTACTTTCTCTACCCTGTTTTGACTGTGATATGGTAACTCACAGTTGATGAATAACATTTGATTTACATTCCGACAGGGAGGTTTCTATATGCGCTTTGTTTATTTGTTTTATTTTTCCCCCAAACCAGCCACAAAAGCCCTACTGCTCATCAGTGTAAAACCTGGCACTGACTTAGAGGAATTCCATGTACCACTGCAAAAAGAAAAAAAAAAAGATGCAGAGCCTGTAGCTATTCACATCTGCTGCCATGCTTCCTTTTACTCAAGATTATCAGTGTTAGAAACAGTGTATGTCCCATTCTTGTTGCATTAATGCTGTAAGGTGAGTTTGCATGGATTTTACAGTTTGCTTCAGATGAGACAGAAGCCTCTGTGTGTTGGGCAAGCTATCACTTGAAACCAAACTCCTGCTTGGCAGTTCCTTTAGTCAGGTTCTAGGTGGAACCCAGCTTTGTGTCCAGCCCTTAATCTGGTGGCTGGAAAGTCTCTCCACTGAGCTACCAAACCCCTTGTTTAGTGTAGACAACTGAAGCTGTAAATACAGACAGTACTTGGTAAAGGCCAAAGAATTTCAAAGGAGTTAAAAGAAAAAAAGGAAAAGGCCCAATGAATCCTTGTGGGTGTGGTGACTGAGAAGATGAATTCCCTTGACTGTTAACTTTTGTTTGTGCATAGCCTGGTTGGGAGAATTCAGTTCAATTTAAATGCATTTTAGATTTTCTATAAGGTACCTATGTGATGGTAAACTTTATGCAGATGAAATTACAGCTACAAATCTGTTAGCCGTTGTGGAACTCACAGCTCACTGCCTCCCCTCTATGTGTATCTATGACAAGACCTAAAAAAAAAAAGCAGCTGCTCTCAAAAATCTTTGCTTTCTTTCTAAGTTTTGCTTCAAATTAGGAAATGAGAGGTCTACTTGGCATAGCTGGGGGCTTGCTTGTCACTGTGGGTGTGGTTTTTTGAAGTGCTGGTTGACCATGTGCCCCATTTGCATCAGCTGGAGCAGAAACCTGGGACTTGGTGGAAGCTGAGGCGCTTCTTCATCAAGAGTTTGGTCTATGTTAGCTCTTGCCACTCATTTGACTCTTGCTGAGAAGGATGCATCTGTCCTCCCTTTACCAGTACCTGCTGGACAGGGGGAAGGCAAATCCCTTGCTCTCCTTTGTCGTGTAACATTCTCAGACAGTGGCCTGCCTGGGCTCCCTGCGAGAGCACAAGCTGTGGCATGTTTATCAGGGAATTTCCTCAAATCTAGCATCATCAAAATTATATCTAAATGGGGTGTGTTACAGTGCTTCTAACAGGAAGCACCAGTGTACCAGAGCAGAAGGGGTTGTTTGCAGGTTTCCAGAGGTATTCAGTGGTGGTAGGAGTTGTGGTAGGTGAATTAATGTTCCTTTCACATGAGCTGGACCCAGTTTGGAAGATGGGATTTTCCTTTTTGACAGGCCCTGCTCAAAAGGAGAGCAGCTCTGTGCTCCTAGAGCAGCGTCTTCTAGTGGCCTCCTGTGCTCTGTCTCCTTAGGCTGCTGAAAAAAAATTCAGAGGAAACAGCTCCAGGTGATTTGGAAGAGGGGTGAAAGTGCGGAAATGTGTTATTTCCCAATCAGTGATGTTCTCAACCCCTCCCACATCTCCAGGATAAAGTTCCTTTGCCATAAGATGAGATAGGTCTTCTTATCATGAAAAGAATATTCCAAAACAACATTGGCTTTAATTTCAAAGCAAGGGGAAAATGTGAGCTCAGATCAATCAGTAAGTCAGTGAAAGTGTTTTGTGTCAAAAGAAAAACTCCTTTCTGGCTGTAAACATTGTTAAACTATTTACAACATAATACTGTTGTTTAACTTTTTGCCTATTAGAACAAATTTACTTTCAAGATGATTAAATGCTTTTAATTTTTCAACGTTCTCTTTACGTGGTTGTGTGGTGATGGTGATTCCTGATGGAACAGGTTGTCCAGGGCAGGGATTCTCCTGCGCCAGCAGGATGACCAGCCCTGCAGCAGGTGGGTGTTAAACCCAATTGCTGCTGTTTCTGCTGCTGCGCTGGGGCTCAGCTCTAGGACTTCTGTCATTTCTGCGCTGCCAAAGGCTTGCAAAAATACTCTCGTGAAAAACTAAACATAGCGGGTAATGAAGGCTAAAATTGTTTATACTAATCACATCAATTGGAAAATTATCTTCACTCAGCAACTCTTTTACCAGCAAATTAAGACAGCAAGTAAGTTTGTTGGTGTTAGGGGTTGGGTTTACATTCCAGCAACTCCGAGCTGACTCTAGCGCTGCTGCCTCCAGCCAGCGAGGGCAGCTTCTCTGCCTCTGCGTGAGGGCTTTTCTTCTCAGTTCTGTGGTTTGTGTAAAAAATAAAAGAAAATAGAACTGTATGCTGTAGTTTGTTGCAGCCTATCCGGTAAGGGCGGGTTTAGGGTCTTTGCTATCTAAGCTTTGTAAGAGTGACTGCAGGCTGCGCGCATCTGCCCGCGCCTCACAGGGACAAACGCGGGCTCTGGTCACCCGTGACAGGTTCCTTTAGCTCAGCCTTCGAGAACCTGGAGCAGCACCTCGTGCTCCTGCCCAAATCGTCAGCAGCCTGGCAGCAAAACACCCCAAAAAGCCCCCCGGGGCGGGGCCCGGCCGCCCTGGCCACCAGAGGCTGCTGCAGCACGCGCCTGGAGGCGGGGCGGGGTCGGGCAGGGAGGGGCCTGGCGGGGCGGGACCAGCTCCTCCAGCCCCGCCCCGGCCCCGTCGGTCCCGGGCAGCGGCCCTGGCAGCGCGGCTGGAGCGGCGGCACTGCGCGCTCCCGGGGTCGGGTAGCGGGAGCTGAGGGGTCGGCTCAGCCGCCGTGCCCTCGGTGCCCGCGCAAACACGGATCGACTCCGTTTCGGAGGAGAATGTGACCTGCTATGAAAAAGCTCTCTTAAAAAAACCCAACAAAAATGATGTCACTGGTGTCTCAGTGACATCCAATGATAGGATAAGGGGCAACGGGTGCAAGCTGGAACATAGGAGGTTACACATAAATATGAGAAAAAACTTCTTCACAGTGAGGGTGACAGAGCACTGGAACAGGCTGCCCAGGGAGGTTGTGGAGTCTCCTTCTCTGGAGACATTCAAAACCCACCTGGACGCGTTGCTGTGTGACCTGATCTAGGTGATCCTGTTCCAGCTGGGGGGGTTGGTCTAGATGATCTTTCGAGGTCCTTTCCTATCCCTAACATTCTGTGATTCTGTGAAAAAAAAAACCCAGAAAACCAGTGAAATGTGGGTTATCAAGAGAGCTGTTGAATTAATTTGAGGAACTCGGAGCATTTTTCTCCTGTGTACATTTTATATCCATTCCATCTGTGCTTTCTGCAGCGGTGTTTAGTGCAAAGCAAAAGGTCAGTTTGGTTCATCCAGGCAAGTGTGCACTAATAACTCAGGGGGCTCAAACTCAGCCATACATTGATCCCTCTGAAGAGCAGGGTAGTGGTGCAGGAGACGGGGTGTTTGCTAGATCATGATTAAATGCAATGAATTAATGTGTTGCTTCCATGGGGCATTAAAAACGCTGCGTACATTAACAGGGATCCCACTAATGTTGTGATAGCTTGCTAGTCCTTAAAAAACCAGAGCCTCATAGGTGTTGTTGGTTATTTTGTATAGACAAACAAGAGCTCTGTTTTTTCCCCAGAAGCACGTGGAGTTTAATCAGCAAGATTTAGATCTTGGGCTTATTCTCTCAGCATAGTAGTAAATTGTTCCTAAGTCTTACAGAGATGCTCTGCAAATTCTGCTGACTATTGGTGTAAGGCTTCACATCCAACAACACTGATGTATTTAAGTATAGGTCTCATATCTTTTGAGAACATACCATCTACTTAAATTGTGTTTATTGTTGGGAAAAAGTCAGCATTTTACTGGTGAATTATAGAGAAATGTTAGCCTGATTTACTCTTTAAGTGACACCTGTTTAGGAATAAATTGCTAATTGCTGCTTTGAGGCTGATTCTTGTGTTCTTCAAATGAATGCATTTAGTTACTGTCATGTACTAATTCACTGAATAGCTACTCACTCTAATGCAACAATGATAACACATAATTACCTGCTGCAGCTACTCCAGTCTGCTTTCAGGGTTCAGCTCTGGAGAAGAGGAAGGGAGAAATACATGGGATAGAGAGGTCATGTTCTTCACCAGTGTAAAATCATGTTATTCATTCACATTAAGAGACTGTATTTTGTAAATCCACTTGGTGTTGGAAGCCTTTCTCCAACGGGTCTCTGGCAAGGTACAGGCCTGGCTTCCTGAAAAGAGGGCTCACCAGGGTCAGCCTTTGACTTGCACTGCTGACGTTTGCATAACTGCTGTTCTGAAGCATGTAGCATCTACTTTATGCAATTGTAGGGAGCACCTGTATTGGTGACTACTTAGTTGCTCTGCATAGTTTTCTTTTCATGGCATGTGCTACCATATAGACCAGTAAGATAGGCACTACACAGTGATACCTCCCAGTTTAGTGAAGGACGCTTAAATTAGCACTTATAAGAAGTTTTATGTTCTCTCAATGCACAAGAGAATGTATAGTTAGTCACTTTAATATAGGAAATAGATTTGTTTACATACTTTAGTATGTAAACAAATGTATAACAATAAGCACAATATGTAAACAAGTACGTAGAGTAAAGTACAAACAGGAGAGTATTGGCTGCAGTATTTGTCATTGATTTCCCAGTTGCTTGTAGGTCTGTGGTGGTGACATGTTTGGCTACAACAAGAACAACTGTGAGAGAAAAATCTTTTGTTTTATAGCCCTCTCCTTCCCTACAAAACCTACTACTGGGAAACAAGAAAGGGACTCCTGCTGTGAATGGGCACTGGCCTCTACAGAGCATGTGGGTATTTCATGTGCAATATTCTGGGTATTAACCTGAGTAGACATCATGTTGCTAAAAGAAGCTACTTTTAGTGAGAAAACTACTTACTGCAGCTTTGGCTATCATTAAATCCAGTTGCACATAAACTGTGTGAGTTGTATTCACTCACAAGTGGGTTTGGTTCTTTTCTTTTTTTGTTTATCTGGAGGATGGAGTATTGCTTACTTCTGACTGGTGACCAGGTGCCCGTTCATGGCTTGGGAGTGAACTGCTGGGGTTGCTGTAGTCCCTCTTAGCCACTAGATCCTTCTCAATTTGACATGCTTTTTTTTTAAATGTGCCTACTAGGCATTACTAACAGAAGTCTGTGGGTGGCTAGCTTTGTTCCTGGGCTTCCCTGTTCATGTTTTTGCTCTGGCTGCTCCTCATGCTTGTAGTGCTTTAGAGCTGGCATCTCATGGACGCCTTTTCCTGTTTTCGCTATCTAGGCTTTGACTTCCAGGCTGCCCGACACCCCCACCCCCTCTGCATTGCTGGATATTAACTGAGTACAAGCGTCACATTGCTGATGCATATCAAATCTGGAATGATGGTCAAACAGTCTACCCACTTGCGCCTGGGTGTTTCTTAGAGGTTTTGGATTTCTTGGGATTTAGCATTGAGTCCCCATGTCCAAAGCAGGAAGTCATATTGCTTTTTCATTTAATCTTACTGGTTTTTAGCCTCCTACTCCACTTGCGTTTAGGCATAACTGAAACCAGTTCCTACGGTCCTGAAATGCCTCTTCCTTAACATCTTCTAAAATGAGAGCAACACCAAGACACGAGTCTCTTCTCATGTCTGGGCCAATTTACAGTAGGCAAGGCTGGTGTGCTTGGTGTTTATATATGGTAGCTGATAGATGTGGCAATGTGCCAGACCTACTTTTATCACCATAAACAAAGACATCCTGGATATATCTTTGTAGCATTGCCTCAGCTGGCGCTAATGGGTTTTGACCTCTTTGCTGTGTGCTTTTTTTCCCAGTATTTTTGAATTGTTGTACATCCTATGATTTCTTGTTTTTCCTCCTTTTTTGCTTAGGTGGCTGATCTAGTCTTTGCTAGTTTCAACAGGTACAGTAGCTTTTTGCAGGGTTGCTGGATTCAGCAGCTCTCCTAAAGCATTAAAACCTCTGCATTTTAGCTTGTTTTTGCTTGGCTCTGCCTTGTTTTCTAGGTGCTCTTGCCTTTGAAACTTAAACCGTGTGTTCAGCCAGAGCACTGCATGACCCGTGACAATTCATCCTCAGGGTATTAGATGAAGGAGTTGTGGTGTTGTATTGCGTTCAAATCAGTGTCTTGCTCTGCCCCATTGCCCAGTGGTGGGTGGTACTCCTGTGAGTCACCTACTATAAATGTCAAATGATAGCATCTTTTGCTTCATGATGTTCTTATTGGCAGCATCATGCATCACCAGCACTTGGTCACATTTCTCCCGTCTAATGTTGCTGCTCATCACAATCGCAGTGATCACGTTGCAGCTGGCTCCACAGCACCACTGGACTCTAGCTAGTTGTTTGATTCAGTGGCACAGTTGCAGATATAGCTGATAGCTGTCTTGTGTAGGATTTGTATACAGACAGTCCTTGCTTGCTACATGTCATATATTCTCCTCTTATAGGGAATTTTTCTGTCCTCAGTTACTGCCTGTACAAATCCATGAGTTACTCATCCCCTACCAGAGATTACTGCAACATTAGTATATAAGGTAGTTCTGTTTCCCACAGTTGTCCACAGTCCATGGTTTAGGTTTTTTTCAGCTTTTTCTGGTGCTTTCCGGATCCTGTGCACAGAATCAGGGTGCCAGCAATCTCAGTTACTCTGCCCTCTTAATTCTTCAAACATGTCTCCATGTATCTAATCTTCACTAGAATTTATCATTGTTTTGGTCCTTTCTCTGTGTAATTCAGCTGCCTGTGTTTGCGGATATTCACCTTGGGCTAAATTTGTTTCCTTCTATTGATTGTTCTACAAATCCTCTTGCTCTAAATAATGATTTTTTTCTCTTTAAACTTGAAGTGGATGGCTGCATTCTTTGTTTTCTAATACGGGCATCTATTCCTTCTTAATGTCTCGTGGCACCAGGTTGAATTTTTTTTCTACAGTATAATTTTATTTGAGGTCACAGAACTCACCGTACACAATTTATATTTTTTTCCATTATTTCCAGCATGTAAAACAGGATCTTCTCATTCACTTTTTGTTTATTTCTTCCCTATACTTGGGGACAATGAAGTAGTAAAGCTTTTAAAAATTCATACAAATTCAGGTCTTTCTCCTATGACTATATTTTCTCTGAAAATCTAACCTTTTCAGTCATCTAAATTCCTTCATGTCGCCAGTACTTTCTGTTTCTAAAAGCTACTTGTGTCTTTGTTTTTAGCTGTCTCCCTTGCAGCTATCCCACTCGGCTGGTTAATGCTATGTTTTCAGTATGTTTGTTGCCTGATTATTAATGCTAGAGGAGTCTGTTTCTGAAGTGAAACTTTAAAAAAAGTAAAAATAATAGCCTGCTACTTGTGTCAAAGCAAAATGCTGTGTAATACCTTTTTAACTTTCTGAACTTGTGGGCAGTAAAGTCAACAGGGGGTATCCTGCATACTGGGTATGCCCTGAATGACCTGGTGTGGGGATGCTGTGATGATTTAGCACAGGGCAGTCCAGGTCTGCATGACCCATGGTGAACCATGGTGATGCAGACCTGGCTGTGGCAGAGCTACTCAGGTGCCTTTGGACTATATTTCCTGGTGCTCTGAGTCCTACACAGGTAAATTTGATACAGTGCAAACCAGTCTGAGTTGGTCTCATGATAATAGCTCAAGCAGGAGAGTGGCATTTGAGCCACCAGCCTGGCCTCAGAGCCCTGCCAGAGCCTCACAGACTCTGTGTAGCACTGGGTACAGTGTTTCTCTATCTGTAGCATAGTTAATCCACTGAATTTGGTTAAACCACCCATGGATAATTGAGAGTTGGGAGTGCTCGTGTGTGCTGAAACTTAAGCATACAATCGAGCTCTTTGAATTGGGGCACTAATGATTACCCAAGGTGCAAACCAATAGGGAACTGGAACCAGAATTCCTGGGACTTCAGTAGGAATGTGGAGAAAACAAAGTAAGTAACCAGCTTTAAAGCTGATTTACAAAAGCAGGTGTGCTAATTCTGAAAACCCGTTACTCGTGTAGTTAGCTTGGAAGGACCAAAAATGGTACTACTACTCCTGTCTTTTCAGTAAACTTGTCCTTTCTTACATTTTTAACTTTGAAATCTGTCTCATTTTTATCCGTTCTGAACACAAGACTTCATGGCCCAGCATCTCTTGTTTTAATTTGTTCTGATATTGATGCCAGCTTTCCCCTAAAGTCCCTTTGCCCATGTGCCCTGTCAGTAGAACAGAGAAAATACCGCCTCTGTAACTTCTGATGTTGAAAGTTTACGTTTGCTAAGCTCTTTGTAACTGAAAAGTGCTTATTATTATTACAGCATTATTTTACTGTGGATCTCCTAAAAGTCTTTAACTTCAAATTATTTCCAAACTTGCATTTCTCCTGCATTTGCCAGATCTTGAGACTCATTCCAGATTCAGAGCCAATAACATTATTGCTGTTAGTCAGAACTTGCTTGGAAAGGGGATTTCTTCCATATTGGCCTGTGCTCCGTCATGGCATCAAACACTTAGAAGGTCTTGGCCTCTTTTCTAAGCACCATTTCAAACACATTCATGCCAAAGAAGGAAAAGTAATTGGCTAAAAACAAGTGATCATAGTATCTTTTTAAAAAGTTATTATGTTAATTTTCCTTGAGGGACTTCTCTTCAGATTGTTCTGTAGCTTAATTTAAAAAAAGAGTAATCTTGGTTCAAAAGCTCTCTCACTGATTATGAAAGGGTTGGTACTTCACTTGTAAAGATTTTATTATTTTTTTGTGTGCACCAGAAGGCAATCAGTAATTTTATAAATGAAAGACAAATGAAGAAAATGCAAATATTGCCCTGTGCTGGAGGGATATATTTCCGGGGAGAAACCAGGCCAGGAGTCACTTTCAAACTTCTAAATCTGTTTTATGTGGTGTAGAAGAGATTGCTGTCATCACCCAGATGCAGGAAATACCAGTGCTGGGCTTAAGGGGGACAAAGTAAACTCGACAATGGACTGAAAAGAAAAATAAACATTCGACCAACCATTTTTATAGCTTGTTTTTTCTCTTCCTCTAACAGTAACATTCACCTTCATTTACCAGAGTTCTGTGAAACATCTGTATCAAGCCTTAAACTTGCTTGACCTTAGTTTAGGTTCAAGGTTCAATATATTCCATGTGCATGGATGATTTTACAAATCCACGAGAGCTCTGACTCTATGCAAACCTTTTTCCCTGTCCCAGATTTGGCCTCTTTCTTGCTAAATAAACCCAAGGACAACTTTCTCTCTCTCTCTTTCTTTCTCCAAAGATTGCTGCAGGGGTGCTCTTGGGGCTTGCAGGGTGTTACAGGGCTTAGGAATAAAGAGGGAAAGTTGCCTTAAAGGATGAAGTCAACCTACCATAACAACTGCCCCAGATGGAGTCTTTTATAACTTGAAGAGTTGAGTTTTAAGGCTTCATTTTGCTAAAATTTCCAAAACAAAATAGTTCAATATTTATATAATTTTAGAATATGTACTTCTTATCTCATTTGTAAAATCAAGACAGATCTCTAAATGGCTCTGAGCATGTTTCCGAGCTGAACAATTTCTGCCCTCCAGCTGCCTGTGGCTTACCTTAAAATTTCATAACAAATATTTGCATGTATAGGGTACCAAATTTGGGTCTTAAAGAGCCTGGTGGCAGCCAAACCATGAGGATGGAAACAGAAATTAAGTGTTACGAATTTGTCACAGCTTCCCAACACAAGTTATATTGATAACATTATAATTTAAATCTATTTAAACATAACTTCTGTATGTGATAGCATACAAGCTCAATTGATATCGTCTTTTACAGCTGCTATCTGAACACAGATGGAGTTTGGGGAAACAAGGATGAGAAAACATGCCTTGTTTTCAGTGGCTTAGACAGTCTCTGTGCTGGACTGCCCCCTTAGCATGAGAAACCCCACCCTTCTTGGGGTCCTACATCACCGTTGTTTTCCACTAAAGGAGGGTCTGCAGGTACTCAGCTGGAGGGCTGTTCTTACGTGATCAGACAGGTCACTGTGTGCAGGGTGAAGCACTCCTTTCCCCTAGGATGGTGTGGGTTTCCTCTTGCTAATTCCAGCTGATCCTGGGGATGGGAGGTGCCACGTAAATGGGTGTGGAGATTGGAGCCAGCCTTCTGCGCTGGTGGCAGGAAAACACAATCTGGCTGCAAAAAAAGTGATGCATCTTAGACACTTTCTTAACCTATCACTTCCTCTCTAATTTCTGCTTTAAGAATACAAATAGCAACAATATCATGCAAGGTTTTTTTTTTGGTTTTTTTTTCAATGTGCTGCCATCCATAGGTTTAAAGGCACTGTGCCAGCATTATCCTGGCACAGACAGCTGTGATAACTTCAGGTGTGGAGGAATGGTTTTTTCTGACCACATACAAGCATCTATGTGGTGTCTGAGCTAATCCTCCAGGCTTCTTTCAGATATAGTAGAGGGAAATTGGCAATTCTAGCTCATGATTCCTCTCCTCCATAAGGATGTCTACGCCAAGTGGATAGTGTTCGTGTGCCTGTTTCTCTCCATTGATTATGGAGGAAGTCTGGGATGATTGAGCTGGAAATGCTGAGCATGCTTAAAATGAAGTTGGTTATGTGTACATCATACAAAACAGAAGCTTCTCAGATTGGCATGGGTGGGCAGATTTCTATTTGGAAGGGGCATATTCACATCAGCAGAGTTTTGTGTGTGAAGTAGCCCCACTGAAAAACATGGCTGATTAGCTCTAGAGCAATGTTGTGCTGATATTACTTCCACGATATGAGCTGGTTATCTCTGCCCAGCTCTGAGTCATGCTGTGAAAACAGGCATGTTCCCTCAGAATCATCCTGGGTATTTTGTGTGGCACAGAAGAGTCATACCATTAGCCCAGGCATAACATTTTGAGGCAACAGACTTGGAAGATAGTTCATGATTTTACATACCTACAGGCAAGTTGTTAAATTGAAGGCTTTGCTCTCCAGAGGGCAGGAGTTTTGTTGAAGAAGCATGTAAGCCACTGGTATTTGTTCTTCTTAACCCTGAATGGAAAATGCCTCCTTGCAGGCTGATTCTCCTCCTGTAAGGATTTTGATGTCATGAGATGCAGGCCTTATTTATCAACATGTCTCTGGGAAATTATAGATCCCTCCCTTTCATCCCCCCGCAATCAGTTCCATTTTTGCATTGTAGTAAATAAACTTTTAAAACAACTAGGGTTTATGGAAGAGGGTTCATGAAGCTGTGATAAAGCACTTCAGGCTGTAATTTATGCTTGTGTTTGAGGGTACTTCAAAGGTTGTTCAATCCATGTTCCTTCAAGGCTGCATATGCAGCCCTATAATTTTTTTCCCATGTTCTGTTCTCTTTGCGCCCCCCCCCTTTCATCCTTATTAACTGGAAAACACCAAAGGAATTTTCACACACCAAAGTGAGTAGTCTTGCAATATCCTAGCCATGCTTCTTTAAAAGTTACTGTAAAATCACAGTCCATGGTGGATATGTGTTTTCACATTCATGCTCTATCAGTAAGTGCCTGAACCAGTCTTGCTATATAGGCTTGCTTACTGGAGATCTGCAGGCACAACTGCTGTGGTAAAGCCCTCCAAAAGGGCTTTGATTTAAATTAGAAATAATTGTTTTAGCAACTATGATTTATCACACAATTAAAGCCTTCCATCAAAAAGCACAAGCTATATAGGCTTTGTGAAAAGGGAAGAAGGAAATAAGGGATCTTTGCTGACATATATGGGGTCTAATTTTCTTTGCTTCCTCCTCCCTGTCCCTCCAATATAGAGTCATATCCAGCAGTGAAATGGGCTTGACCTCCCTAACAAATCTTGAATTTGGGATCTTCACCACTCTGAGGTTTCACTGCTCAAGTCACAGGACAACATTCTCTATCTGGAAGTTACAATGGGCTTGCTAATGTTGTCCTGTCAACTCCTACAAAATGGATTTCGTAGCCAGTTGTGTCACGTGTGTGAACAGAAGAGCTGATCTGGAATGATAAAATTCCTTAGAGAGCGAAACCAAAATGTTTCCATAATTCTGCCCTGAACACTGTCACGCAAACACCCTTCCAAAAATATTTTTTCATTGGGGGTTCAGTTTCTTTTCCCTTTTCTTTTTCAATAGAAAAATAGGAGAATGGGAATGGGGTTGCAAGAGAAAACCATTAAGAAAAGAAGATAGAACTAGTTTGAAAAAAATGAGGTACATGCCTTAAGTTTCTTGGTAGTGTGAAGGACCATGATGACTGAAGTCTTTTTTCTTTTCCTTTGCTCTGATACTTAACAAAGTGATTAATTTGCTCCCTTGCACAGCTAAGACTGAAATCTATAAAGAAAAATGTGGAGATTACTTAAAGAGCTAAGCATTGGTGCTAGAAGCAAGACAACCTGTGAATACTTCTCACAACCAATTAATTGAAATGAAATATACTTTTGATGTATTTATCTCTGCTCTTCTGTATTTGTTACAGCCTAGGTAATGCTCTGCAAAATCTTTTCCAGATTAACGTCAAATAGAAGATGCAGCCTGTATCTCAACGTGTGGTTTTTTGTTATTCATGAAGTGACACCAGGAGAGATGTTTGTATTTTAGATTGGTTAGTCCAGAGGTTCTTTCATGAGTAGGGATGTTTCACTGCTGCTTTTCTTGCTATTGCCTATATAAATGAGCCAACTTCTTATGTCTAGAGCCCAGCCAAGACAATACCAAAAGTATTTCTGTAGTATCAAAGTGCCTTGTAGAAGAACCTTGATTTTTTAAACACCGTAAGAACAAAAAGATTGTAAGATGTGTACTACAGCTGCATGCATGTTATGAAGTAAGACAAAAATGCATGAAATAAAATGTTATGTACTTAAATGCAAAGTGAATGGTCTAAGATCAGAGGTTTCTTCACATGAGACTGACAGTATGTACAAAAGGAGAACATGAGGGGAGAAGGAGGAAAGCTTAGCAGACTCCTATGCTACAGAGGTGGACGATAGTCCTTGGAAGGCGATTCATGGTAGTCCCATTTGTTCTTGATGCTCCCCAAACATTTTATCTTTTGCAGAATTTTGTGAAGAATCATATTATTTGGATGATCCAACTAAAATGGGTGTTAAGCATTTTTTTGGTCCATTGTGACATGAGAAGATAATAGAACCTATTTATAATTGCCACTAATTGTATTGGAAGAAAATCAAGTGGTATTTATGGCATTAATAAATGCAAAAGCATTAGTCAGTATCCAAAACTGTTCATATAAATGGCTCTCTCTGTGAAGAAAACTTAGCCTTACCTGTAAAAATATTGGATAGTATGTCATGCAAAATTATGACAGCTAGAGTAGACACACCTAATGGCCTTGATGTTGCTAGCACATACTTGGAAAGAAGTATCCTGCAGTAATACAGCTTTCTAAGAACTCCTGACCCTCCTTGGAGGCAGATGGTGCATCGAGAAGGTTTGTCAAGTGCTTAGGGTGAAAGTGTATTTCAAAAAGTACTCTGCAGTTCCAGACAATGAAGCCTGCATTTGTAATCCCTTTATTGAATGTAGTCACTGGTATTGTTAACCTGTAAAATCTGCTTTTTCAGGAATTTTGTCACCTCAATTATGCCTTTATTTTGTGATTGTTACCTCTATAGCATAGGTACTCTGAAGTATAGATAGATCTGGTCAGTTGAGAAGATATCCATAGCATGTTTGCCGTACAGGCATATAGAAGATTAGTGATTCTGTATGCAGAGATCACGACTCTTTGGTCTTTTTTTGTGCAGTGAGTTGTAGCATCTATACTATTAGGGAATGTTAACCCTTGCATTCTGATTACTTTAAAAATAAAGGTATTTTTTCAATATCCTGGTACAAATCTCAGTGATCTTCTGTTCCTGCAAGGAGAGGACAAAAGTATTTATATGCTTGCTAGACTATCAAAACAGCCTATGTATGAAATCCTCTTTTTAGAAACTGAGGCAATTATATAGCTTTTTAGTTTTTTTAAATTCTATTTTAAATTCTCATGCAAAGAATTCGTTATTCATAACTCTCTGCACCCTAGTTCAAAAAGAGATAAATTATATTAATTAAAAATGCAAAAAGCCAGATCAGTCTATGCAGTCCAGTCCCAAAATAATGATCCTGTAGTTAAGCAGTACATTGTAATTATAAATATATATATACTTATTTCCTGGCTTTGCCATCAACTTTGCATGACTTGGGATAGATAATATAAGCTAGGATTTTTCAGATGAAACTACAGATACAAGACACTTAAAGCTCCTTTGAGTTAATTATGATTTTGTGCATTGTTAAGCTCTGTTAAAAAAAAAAAAAAGTCAGTCTTTAAATGTGTGTTCTTTAGCCCTACTGGCACAGTATTATGTGTTAGTGTCAAAGAGAATACTGAGAGAAGACTGAACAAAATAATATGTATGTGTCTGACCTTTCCTTAGTTGCTTACTTTTAAAAATAAATATTCCCTAAAGGAATATGATTTGAAGAGGGTGTGTGCAGCATGAGTTGAAAATGAAGCCTTTTAAAGTATTTCTGATTGGACACCTAAAAACTGGAGGCGCTCAGTATCACCACTTGCTCTTGAAAATCTCAGCCAAGATTTTTTCATTTTTCCCGGAAGAGCTATGGCCAGGATGGCTGAGGCTTGAGAGCTGTGTATTTACATAAGCGCAAGTTACAAATCTGTGGTTTTTAGAGATGTTTGAATTTCACCACTTTACACTTGCAGCATGTTAAAAGTTGCTGTGAGTTGTTCGCAGATTGTGAATGTACAGCCTATGGGGGATTATTCCTTACTTTGCCCGCTTCTTTTGGGGAAAAGTAGTATTTTTTTTTTCATATGTGTTGGTTTTTAATATTCTTGTTTGTAATAATGGATTGATCACTGCCAGAAATTTGTGCCCAGTCACTGGCTAGGAATTGCTTCATTTTGATGTGCTGCTTCCTTAGCAGAAGGCAATAATCCATTGGCCAGAAAAGCTCATTTTTTAAAATACAATACAGCAATCTTCTGAGAAGAGTTCTGGAGACTTTTGTATTGCTGAGAGGTACTTGCAGCCCTTTAGGAGGGAAAGAAATGTCCCTTTACACACTCCACCTACCCGACAGATTTGCACACTCAGATGTGCACACTCACTCCTGCAGTGTGGAGCTCTCCTCAGTGCCTGCTGAGCAGACATCTCTGCTGTCTATCTGCTCCTGGGAGGGTTTCCCATAGTCTGTATATGCATTTGCCTAATGATGGGTGCTGTTTCAGTTGATTCTGGAAAGCAGACTCATCCCCCATGCCAACCCCTTGTAGCAGTTTGCTTTGCGGCAGCTGTATTAGTTGAGAACAGGGTGGCAACCCACCTCAGGTGTCCCCTGCTTGTCAACTGGCAGTGGAGCAATGACTATGTTTATATCCCTTTACCCCTGCATCCCAAGTCTCTCATTCCTTGAGGTAGGGCTTGAGGTCTGTTTAGATGGAAGTATACAAGCTGTACCTGTCTGCATTTGTTGCAGAGCCCTGAGTCCAACCCTAGACTGCTTTGGTGTGGGAGGGATCAGTAGCAGAGCAGCCACTCCACAAGTGCCTTGGGCTGCTTAACCCTCTAACAGAGACCACCAGGAAAGCTGTATGTCAGGCACTCTGGGAGCTGGGGGCTCTCTGAAGGCCACAGGGGGCTCCTGGGGGTATCAGGGTAGGACCCATCTCACCTCCTCAGCAAGGGAGCTGGGCAGCACCAGCCCCAGGCATCAGCATCTCTCCTGCCTGTCCTTAAGATGCTGATGTTTGAGCTGATGTTTGAACTGATGTTGTGGGCCATGGAGAGGGAGGCAGACTTGTTTTCCTCTCACAGAATCACAGAATGGTAGAGGTTGGAAGGGACCTTTGGAGATCATCTAGACCAACCACCCTGCTGAAGCAGGTTTGCTTAGATCAGGTTGCATAGGAGTGCATCCAGTCGGGTTTTGAAAATCTCCAGAGAAGGAGACTTGGCAACCTCTATGGGCAGCTTGTTCCAGTGCTCTGTCACCCTCCGAGTAGGGAAGTTTCTCCTCATGTTCAGATGGAACTTCCTTGGTTCTAGTTTGTGCCTGTTGTCCTTTGTCCTGTAACTGGACACCACTGAAAAGCCTCTGACCCCATCCTCTTGACGCCAGCCCTTTAGATATTTATAAGCATTGATAAGATCCCCTCTCAGCCTTCTCTTCTCCACGCTAAACAGACCCAGGGGTCTCAGCCTTTCCTTGTAAGAGAGATGTTCCAGTCACCTCATCACCTTTGTAGCCCTCTCTTGGACTCTCTCCAGTAGTTCCCCATGTCTCTTGAATTCAGGAGCCCAGAAATGGACACAATACTCCAGATGTGGGCAGAGTAGAGGAAGAGGAGAACCTCCTTCGACCTGCTGCTCATACTCTTCTTAATGCACCCTGGGATACCATTGAACTTCCTGGCCACAAGAGCACACTGCTGACTTGTGCTTAACTCGTCCATCAGGACTCTCAGGTCTTTCTTCACAATCTTCTTTCCAGCAGCAAACCCCCTAAGCTGTACCGGTACATGGGGTTATTCCTCCCTAGGTGGAGGACCCTGCACTTGCCTTTGTTGAACTTTATTACATTCCTCTCCACCGAACTCCCTAGCCTATCCAGGTGTCTCTCTTATGCATCAAATGTATTTGCAGGGTGTTGTTAGTGCTGGAGACTGGAGGATGCCTTGGACCCTCATGAGTACCTCTGGGGCACTCTTGCTTTAGCAGGAGTTGCAGGGAAGATAGGGACCACCGCTTTTGTGCTCAGAGCAGGCATATATTCGCATAAAAGTCTTTGAAGACCTGTGTGGGATTCTCATCAAAGTTAGCCCCTCTCTTGGGTCCAGTCCTTTAGTGGTTGAGAAACTTGATCCAAGGATTGTGGACACATCCAGGGTGGAGGGAGATGCCAGAGTCAAACTGGGGGGTCTGTGAGAGGGCAGAGGGAGCAGCAGTTTGAGTTTTTTGTTTTGTTTTGGATGTCTGCCAAGCAGTTTTTGGGCTCTTTCCAAGTCAGATACCTGAATTGCTGGGATAGATAGTCCTCAGCCTTCACTCCGGTGCTAACTGGAAGGAGTCCTTCAGTGTTACTGGGGACTGTGCCACTGGCCTGTGGAACGGAGGGAGAGGAGGGGGTTTCAGTGCTGGGCTGGCCTGCCCTGGGTGTCACTTGTCTCTCCTGGTGCTTTGGCTCCAGGCCTCCGGCTCTGCCTGCAGCAGGGCATAAGCTGTTGATGATACTTGCACTGGACATGTACTGGGGTTACTGAGGTCACTTCAGATACTCCAGGAGACTGGCTAAAATACCTGTGTGTCCCTTCTGCCTCCCAACAACGGCTTTCATTAACTTTCATGCTTTTGTGAATTGTTCTTCTGGTCCATAGTTTTAGCTGTTTTAATAAGTTGAAAGCCTTCAGTCTGACAAAAAAAATCTCCAGAAGCAGCTGGTTATAACATGTAAGTGGGCCACTGAAATACAGAAACTCTTGTTTTAGTATCTGCAGCTTCTCTAAGTGTATCTTTTTTTCTGAGTTACTATTTAGTTCAAGCAAATCCTTGCTTTACTTGTGTAGTGCCCTTTTAAAGTCCAATTGTGCTGTGCTATTTTCATTGCAAATAGTAAGGATGATTTGGAAACAACTTTTTAACCTGGCTCCAGAACTCAAAATCTCTTATTTTAATGGAAGTATTTAACAGTAGGATGACTCTATGCTAAAAAACGTGGATAAGCCTAAGTCCAAATGAAAATCACATGAAATAGGTTGTTAAGCTGCTGTTAGTAAAACTTGCTACATGACAGTGAGAAACTGACTGAAGATAAGGTATATGTATTGGAGATTGCCAGTAGCTTTGCACATAAAAAGTTTAGTGCTGCATATCAGCCTGCCCTTGATTTGTCAGGGCTGAGAAGAACAGTTTTTAATGTCTGAGGCTTTCTAATGCTGAGCACTGCCTGAGAGGATGTGCGGGCTGCCAGTGTTCTCAGCAGAGATTTGTTACCCCAGTGGATTTTATCTTATACTAAGAACAGTGAAGGTTGAAGGTTTGATTTAGGATTTTTTTTGGTAATTTTGAAGAGAGAGAAATTCCTAATTAAAAAAAAATCTTTAAAAATTGTAATTAAAAATTGGTAGAAGTTAATAATTAATGGCTTATAGCTAAGTTATTAATGGCCTCATTTTTCTATGTAATGAAAATCTTAAGCTGTCTTGTATGTTAACTACCAAAAAAAAAAAAAAGTGAGATTTGCTTTAATTTAAAATTATTTTAAATACTCAGAATTGCGGAGTTGTATCTGTAAAATATATAAAGTTTGTTTGCAGAGTTCTCGTTTAGGGATTATTTTATATAGTAAACTAGAAGGAAAATTTGGGCTGGCAGAATTTTCAAAGCTCGTGTTAAAGCCCCTAACTGCTTCTGGTATGAAAGTCAGCTAAGCAGCCTTGTGTTGTTGTTTCCCCCAGGATATCTTTTATGCTTTCTTTTTTTTTTTCTTCCTTCCCTTTGGAAATCCAAGTATTTATTTGCATGTAAGGTAGGTGAATTCTTTTATCTATTTGTGTATCGTAAACCAAAGCAATTAGCATACTGCAGTTACAGTACACTTAAAAAACAAAAAAACCCTTCAAAACCTTCAGTCAATATTATTCCTGGAGGGAAAACTCTTAATTAAATTGTGTGCAAACTACAACAATAGGCAAAGTTGTTTGGTGTTTAATAATAACTGTTGGGGGCAGGGGGGAGAGAGAAAAAAGTAAGCGTATCAGAGAGCTTTGCATGCCATTAACCCAAGGATAGAAATGAGGTCAGTCTTTGAAAGGATGGACAACATGCTTATCTGCCAACATTGGAAAGTCCCAAAAGATCTGCTTATTTGCCAGATGTTACTGGGAGTTCATCATTGACACCCTCTGCTGCATGGGCTTCATCTCTCTCCACAGTTGCGGTTGCCTTTTCTGCCCTTTGCAGGCTTCCTGTAGATCTTCTCCAGTGCATTACGCTTGAATTTTTTCCTTGAAGTAGTTTTTTCTGTTTGTTTGTTTCACAGCAATAGGCATGATGAACCATCTTAACTTGTGAAGGTGATCTGAAGACTCTTTGTTTTTCTTTCGTACACCCACAATAATGCTCTTGGCACAAGACCACTGACATGAACCATAGTGACTTCGACAGCTCTGGGAATGGGGCTGTGTTTGTTAAGGGGTTTGTAGGAGGCAGGGGACCCACCTCACTTAATATTATTAACCTTTGGGAGATGAGTGAATATTGAGGCAGACTGACAAGCTAAAAATCTTTTGTTCTTTTTAATCCCTTTGCCTGGAAAATAACTGTAGATAGAATTTTAAGTATTCTTAGTTTATTAGCAGCTACTGAAAATTAGTAATGAGAGAGAGTGGGTGCTATCAGATCCATGTTAATAATGGCTGTAAGAGCCTGGAATGGCTATCTCTGCATGAATCTTCTCCTTTAAATCTTTCAGGAGTTTAGTAGTAAATAATGATTTCAGCTAATGGTGGTTTTAACTTCTGTGTGCACATGCTGTACCCCAAGGGACCGTGTCCAAGCAGGGAGAAGTCAAGACTTGCTCATAAAGAACAGAGCAAATATGTTTTTCCTTTAAAATGCTAGCTTTTAGTGGTTGTCTTCCTGAAGCAAGATTCCTGTCGCTTGTGTTGCTGCAGGTTTTTTGCAGTTCCTCCACTTCCCTTTGCAGAACAATTTGTGAGATGGATGGTGACTTCAGTAAGGGCAGATATTATCACCATATACACGTGTCCGATCAAAGAAGTCTGAGTGTTGAAGCTTTTGAGACAGTTGGTGAAGAGTCCACCAACTCCATAAGTCTTCTTGTAGAAGATGATTTAAAACATCTGTTTGAATCCTGCTTTAACATGGCCCTTTCTCCCTTCAACCCTTTTCTCCTTTCTTTCTTCCTTCCTTCCTCCCCAGGACCCTCAGGTCTAACTTAGTCTTCTCTTGTGAGCACATAAGCTGAACGCTTGATGATACAGACCAAGAACAATATTCCTTCATGTGGAGATGAACATGAAATTCTGATGCTGTTTGACTACCCAGAGACACTTGAGATTCTCCCTAACTTTTGTCATATTAAGTCCATAGACTCAGATAGTGGTTTTGCTTCAATAGGTCTGGGTTACCTGTTGAATTTCCAGCACTGAAAAGCTGTCAGAGAACTTGCACATAGGGAAAATGGGGAAGTGATACAGATGCTGTTTCTGTCTGCTGGTGTGTGAAAAATGTTCATTGTTGAATAGTGCCTTTTCCCTGGATTGCTTCCCTTTGTGGTTATATTGCTACAGTGTGTGCTGCTGCCGCGTGTTCTGTTGAGCAAACCTTGGTGCTGTCAGCAAAGTTACAGTCTGGTCTCTTATGTTGTTTCTGATTTGTTACTAGGTAGAGCAGATAATAGGGTTGTTCTGCAAATGCCATCAGTGGGGGATAGTAGCAGAGCTACAAGCCTGGGCCGCTTCCAGGTCAGGCCAGCCCTGTTTGGCCAATCACAGAGTGCAAAATAACAACATTATTCCTTAAAGTGTTTTTCCAGAGTTGAAGCAATATCCATCCTTCCCTATAAAGATCTGATTTCTCCTATAGAATGTTTCTGTGCTGACATAACTTTCATGAACTGTTTGCAAAAGTGCTGAGGTTTTGGGGTTTTTTTTTTTTGTTTGTTTTTAATTCTTTCTCTGCCACCATTCTCATATTTCCCTTTTTTGTCTTCTATTGCCTGTGCTTAATAACCCCATGGTCTCTTCTGTATAAGAGCAAATCCTTTTGCTCTGTATCAACTAAATCCATGATAGGTTTCTTATATCAAAATGGAGAGCCTGACAAGTGTAATCATTTAGACTCGTGTGTTTTCGCTGGACTTGAGATACAGCTCATCCAGTGTAGAGGACAAATTGTGCCCTCTACCAAATACTCTTGCCTTGCATGGACAGCATACAGTGTCGGTCTCTTATGCTGCTGTTACATGGGAAGGCAGTAGGTAATCTGCTTTCCATTTTGAGGTTTTTTTCCAGAGGTATCCTTTCATTCCCTTCTTCTTCCTCAGCTCAGTCCTCAGTGGTTTGCAGATCTCACTTCCACTTTCTCTTTTCCTTGCTCCTTGCCCCCAGCCCCTTTGGGATTCTTCTTCCCCCTGTTATTCTCTCTTCTTAATTCCAGAGTTTTACAAACTTCATTCTTGTTCCCTTCTGAAATACCTATCTGTGCCCCTTCTTTTTTCAGTTATCCCCAGTTCTCTCTTTCATTCCTGAGAAGAAAGCAGCTCTGCATAAGCAGAAAAAAGGCAGAAGGCAGCAATTTGGTTTTCTTTGATATCAGAAACAGTGGGTTTTAGTAGCCAAATACTGAATAGGGGAGCAAAAATTCTTCTCCCTCAGACGATTTGGAGGCAAATGAATATACCTGGAAGAGAGAGATGGGACAAAACCTTAGGACTGCTGGGGAGCCTTCCCAGCACTGGATTTTGTTCAGTGGGGCAGTGAGCAAACCCAGTGGCTGTTTAAAATGAACTGAGGTGTTTGGCAGCATGAAACAAGCATCTTTTTGATACTTCATTTGCAAACAATCCTCAAGCATGCCAGTGGCCAGTGAATTCACAGGTGGCAAGGGGCTAACTACTGGTGAGGCATCCCACTGAACTACACAGAGGGTGCTTGCTGCTGGGCGGCAGCACTGCCAGCCACAGGAGAAAAGGCTGAAGGCTGTTTGCTGCTGAGGCAGTTCACACATCAACCGCTTTTTGAGAGCACTCAGCTCTGCCTAAAGATTTATAGGGCTCTCCTTTTAAAATAAATGAATAAAGGCCTAATCTGAGTGTTTTTCCACATATAAATGTCATAAATGCAATCACAAAAACTTCACTGGAGTACCAGTGAGAGGTTGAGCCCCAGCTCAAATGTGCATCATATTAAAGTCCTTCTTGGGGACCCCAGACACAAATTGCTTTCCAGCATCCAGAACCATTTGGAAATGCTTTAATCCTGAAACGAGGGGGTTTCTAATGGAAATGCTGACAGACCCTTCGTTGTAGCAGCTGAAGCAGGCAGGGCTGTGATAATGAGCCCTGTATGTGTGCATGTGGAAAGCATGATGCTAGTTTCAGAAAACAAGCACTTCCACTGAACAGCCCATGCTGACGAAAACCACCATGCACTGTTTCAGCACAACGATACTTAAAATTGGCTTTGCTCGTGCAAGGACATATTGGGAAAAACCATAGACATTAATCCTGCGTGCACTACGCTTCCAAAACAAACAAGTCTTAATAGCATTTGTAATAACACTGTAATTATCTATAAATAGTGCTGCACTGAATGGCCATGACTAGCAGGTTAAAATGCTGCGTACACTGATGGGGTTCTTTAATATTCACAAGTGCAGCACAACCACATCTCCTCTCACTTTTCATACATTGTGGCCGTGACCCTAAAAACTAGGTGATGCTTCATGTATTGCTCGTGTCTCTGCATACTGCTGCTAATGCTAGGGACTGTGGATTTTCTACTTTTATTTGGAAATCTCAGTGACCTTGGTCACACCAGGCCATAGAAACCTGTCTTGCAAGCATGTGCCCAGGTGATTAATTTCAACAAACAGGTTGCTTTAAGAGTGTAATTACTCACTTGTGCAAATGGCAGGATGGGTGCACTGACCTGTATTAGACACGTTGTATTATACACCTCCCCATCGGTTCTTTTTCACTGTTAATCAGAGGACTGAAAACCTTGCAACATTTAGACAGCTTGAGGTTGAAGGCTGAAATGTCACTTTTAAAAGAGGGTTAAAAAGGTCGTGCAGCTGCAAATAATAATAGCCCAATGAAAATCAGATTCTTACTGCAGCCCACTTCAAGAATAACATTGAAACAGGAAACAAGCCTGCTTGATGTTTTTACCAGTATGGCAGTGAGATTACTGCTGAGTTTAAAAAGGGGGAGAGAAAGGCAGAAAGGAGCATGATTTCTTGGTGTTAGAACTATTTTTCTGACTCAAAAAGGATGATCATGAGGCTCTGCAAAATCTCCTCACGGAGTCTGAGGACGTGGGGTCCTTCCCTCTGGAGGCTGCTGAGAGGGGATGTAGTTTGTTGCTGTGTTCTGAGGGTGATTTTGTTTCTTTTGTTTACTTTTTATTCACCATGTACTTCAGTTTTATTAATTATAATAAAAAATGTTTAGAAATATCTTATACAGAAATCAAGGAATAGAAGAAAATCTTGGCTTGCTGCAGAACTTGCTTCTCTTCTGTGTGACATGGCTTGGAGAAGCGTTTCTGTTTCTTCTGTATTTTTGTTTATTTATTTTTCTGATTAGAATACCTTAACTTCTCCTAAGCAGAGTGATATTTCAGTGCTACAGTGCAGCAGATTTCCTCACTTACAAATTCTGCCAATAAGGCTCTTTACGTGGTCGCAATAGGGCAATAAATGCTGACAGATGTTGTTAACATGTCTATTAAAATTCAGCCCCCTTTTCTGCTGCATAATGCACTCAGGCCTATTAATAATATCGGAACTAATGCTGACATATCAATATTAGTGCTCATGTATTTATAATCCTTGTTTGTTTCTTCAAAGAGGTCACAAAGTTGCAATAAATTAAGCTACTGATAACAGAAGTAAAAAATTCAGGTCTGAGCAATTTTTTAACTTCTCAGTCATCGTAGATTTGCCTGATATCCTTCATGCGCATTAATTGCAGCAGTCATACGTAGTATTATGAAAGGTGCACAAGTGTAACTTGAATTTTTAAGATCCCAAAGGTTAATAAGAACCTTAATTTAGATGGAAAGGTTGCTGCGATTTATTTTTATTGGGTGAAGTCAAAATGTTGCCATTGGTTGCGTTATTTCCTTCATGTATGCTGAACCACCTGCACACACTGTGGAAAAAGGAGGCGCAGATTGTGTGGCCCAGCAATGCACAGGAGCTCTGTGAGGTGAACTGGGTGCCAGAGGCTGCCTATGAGTGTCTGTGTCCTGAACCGAAGGATGGGATCTTGAAAAGGACCCAGGATCTTGAAGAGGACACTGTGCAAACTGTGCTGTGTTCACCCAAAACACCTCGGTTGCCAAGAGCTCCCATCCTGCTGCAAACCTGGGGTGAGATCCTGCATTGCTTGTGCATCTGCAGCTCTTGGGGAGTTCAGCAGGAACAGGGGATGCAGGAGATTCACACTCACAGCCCAGATTTTCAGTTGCTTGTTTCTGGTCAAAATTCAAGTATAAAGCTTGAATTACTGCCATAGGATAGCCAAGCACTGGACACCATCTCAAAAACTGTAGGCAGTAGACAGCTTCTTTCACTCATTACTATTGTAAGAGAGTCAATAGTGCTACAGTCTCAACTGCGGTGATAACATCACATGTAAATATGAATTCTGCATGGTGCAATTTGTCTTGGGGGCATTGTATGAGATACATAATATGTTATATGGGTCAAGTTATGCTAGACAGTATCCTGGAGGGCACACATGAGATAGCCTTTCTGGATTACTACTTTTTCTTTTTCTTTTTTAAGTTTAGAGTCTGCAAATAGTCTGCTAAGAGTGATTCTTGTGGGAACCAGCAGCTGCTTGTACATTTGTGGTAAATGACTTAGATGTTGAATCTGATGCTCTTTCAAAGTACTGAGAATAAAACCTAAGTCCATGTTTTCCTGGAGTAGATTCCCCACAGTCAGGATTCTAGTCCTCATCAAGTAGGTTATTTTGGTGCTTAGTCCATGCTTTTCTATCTAGATAACCTTGAGAATCATTTAATTATCAGAGCATGCACTGATGGATTTAGGGACTAAAGCTGAAGCTCAGGGTGGGGAGGGCAGTCTTAGACTCGCAATACTCAATAAGAAAATAAACCCCAGATGATTCCTGGTAATGTTTTGAAATTCACTTGGACACTTGGAACCAGAATTGTTACTTTCTTGTTTTCTTTAACTGAGTCTCATCTGTTGTTCTGCTATTGAAAATGCAGTTGTCACTGTCCCCTGAGGAGGGGAGAAAGGGGTAACAGAAACCTTTGGCAGTGCTTCAGTTGCAGGAGTAATTGAGATATCAGATAAAGCCTTTCATTAGCCACATGTAGCTTTTTTTTTTTCCTTCTCTTTTTTGTTTTCTGTGAAAAGGTCTTTAGGAAAGCCAACATCCTGGGGTCACATCCCATAAATAGAGGTGGATTTAAAAATTAAACTTAGCTGGAAGTTTGGGGTTTGTTTTTTGGAGGTTATTTAGTCAATTATCTCTCTGCTGCTTGTTTGTTTCAGACAGAATAGTGTAATTCAGAGAATTTTTATTGCTTCACCTCTGAAGAGCTTGTCTATGCACAGTCTGGAACTGAAATAACTGAAATTAGAAGTAATTTAACACCTTTAGTTGTTTTAGTATAAGCCTTTATGCGAACATACTCTTTCATTTCTGATTATGAATATCCTATTTCAGTTTAACCTAGCTGTAAGTTAAATCAAAACAGGATATGAATAATCTTAAAGGAGTAAAATAGGTACAATTTAAGTTGTTTCAGTTCTAGCCTTGTGTGGATAGGTAGGTTAGTCCTGGTTTAGGGTCTTTCTTGACACCTGATTGTATTTGGTGCAATAAATCATTTGTCTCAGACCAGATGTTGGTAGAGATGTCCACATCAAGAAAATAAGTTGATGCTAATTATTACCTTTAGGGGATAGTGTCCTTGTGGAGGTTAAAGGGCAAATAAAACCAGAAATTCTTCACTTCTGGGAATCAGTGGAGTCAGGTAAAGGGTGCTCTGCTGTCTTTTTTTCTTTTTTTTTTCTGGTCATAAGTAGGAAAATACCCTGTCAAGCTAATGCTATCCACAAGAATGAATTTTAATTAAAAAGTTATCATCCAAAAGGTTTTGGGGTTTTTTTTTTGAGAACTTAGGACACTGAAAATATCGTTTGCAAATGGTAGCAATTCTTCTGAAAATAAAGCTTTTCTAATAACAAGTGTAAATACGGTAAAGATATTCCTGATAATAGGAAGCAATGAATTTTATTTTTAAAAAATGACAACAGAGTTGAGTAATTTTAGTACTTGTCTTTCTGCAGATTTTTGTTGTTTTAAAATGGGGAAAAATTCTGCTTCTCCACCAAGATATTTCTCTTTCATTTTATAAAAAAGTTACCCAACTCAGGTATTTGTCTAAGCAGTGCTGTGGTGAGGCTAAATTTTAAGGGATTTGAGGCATAATGTAAGCAGAAGTCATATGTTGTGCTTTAAGGTGGGTCGTCTGCTATATTCTAGCTTGTAATGCCAGTTCCGTCAACAGGCTCAAAACATGTTCGGAAGAAGTGACTTATTTTATGTCCTAGAATGTTACTAAAAAAAATATTTTTATTGGTGCTGGTCAGGGACACTGCCATAATATTGATCAAAATTCAGCTGTGTTACTGCATTCTGGGGGCGAATGTTTCCTCCTTCAATATTCTTCGAGACCTGGGAGCTCTCCCCGACGTTTTAGTTCAAAGTTGTTACAGGACTGAAACTGCTCTGGGGAAGCTGCAGTTCTAGGCAAAACTTCACCTCTCAAGCTCTTGAGGATTTGGTTGACCCCTTAAAGGATGGAGATGCACAATTATCTTGTGTGTGTAGAGAACATTTTTGTAATGTATTTAAGTTATTAATATCAAACAGTATGGATGAAGAACTTTAAAAGGTGGATTCTTTCTCAGAAGTAATGTAGATGTCTGGTTTTAATGTTGTTCAGCAAGAACTGAAAAAGGAAAGGTAGAAACCCTTAATTTGAGATATTTCTGAGGAGACATAGTCTTATCTAGTAACAACACTGAACATATGGTTTTTTCTGAGGCAGATTTCTGCTGTGAAAACTTAATGTTTTTTTTTTCTTCCTTAAAAGTAAATATGTGCTTAGGAAGGAGTAATAAGAACTTGGACTGTAGGGAGCCTGCCGAATATTAGCAAATTTAGTACTGAGAGGATGAAAAACTTTTTTTGATCTGTTTTAAGAGTTTGAAATAAAAGCACAAATCATGACAATTTAATGTTGCATGTATGTGTGAAGTTTAGAACATATATATTCATAGGTTCCCTTTCTTTTCCCCTCCCACTTTTAACATGTAGATTTATGAGGAATCAAAGATGAACTTGGAGCAAGAGAGGCCCTTTGTCTGCAGTGCCCCAGGCTGCTCACAGGTGAGTGGAGTCAGCGGTGATATTAATTTGGTCCTCAGCACTAGCTCTGGCTTGTATAATGCCTTCTGATATAGTAACACATGTCTAACAATAATATGCGTGTTGGGTTTTTTTGTTATTTTTTTATAAGTCCTTCCCCCCCATTGATTCCCTCCTTACCTCATAAGATATCATTACAAAATATTTAATACAAATAAAAAAGTCAGTCAGTTGGTGAAAGTGCTTCTCAGGCTGCTTCTGTGCCTTCCCTCATCCCCAAACCTAATGTTTCAAGCCAGGTATTGCAAATTCCTTTAGTGGCTAGCAAGACATGACACACTAGGAAGGACACATTTGTCTGTCTTGTGCTTAGATGTATGATAGAATATATTATGTTTCCTATTGGATGTGGTAGCCCCCCCCCTTTTTTTTTAATACTTAAATATTATTGTATATTATTAACATATTTTTTTTAATCTTTGAGACATCTTCTAACTAAATATGTCCTATAGAAAATGCAGCCTGTGAATAAATTCTGCTCCAGGATGTACATTTGGGATTCCTGCTGACTGGTGATCTGCCATGTGTCTCTGAGGGTATAATCTGACCTGTACCATTAGATGCTTAAAGATCTTTGAAAAATCAGAAGTGACAATGATTTTACCTGCTGAGATTTTGAATTTGGATTTATGTGGGTTTTTTCGATGATTTTACAGTTGTGAGAGAAGTTCCCCCCATGCAGTGATGAGGGAAGTTCCATGTGTGGAGCTTCTGGCCCTAACTTGGTTTAGTGACAAGAGTTTGTGAGTAAAAACTTCACGCAAGGGCATCTTTTGGGATTTTGTTCTGTATGTATCTGTTTTAAATGATTCAGTTTACCCATTTCCCAGAATACTTCTCTCTTAATGAGGGTAATATTTACCTACTTTAACTGCATGTTTGGAGTTTTCAGCTGGCTAATGTTTTTACAACTATTTAGGTTCTTCTAGTGGAATGATGGGTGACTATTACAGAGTGTAGGTCTTGATTTTGCCAAGAGCTGAAATAAGGAAAGAAAAAACCTTGAGGTCCACTTAGCAACTGGCTGATTTGCTGTTTTGCTAAGTGGAAGCCTTTTTATGGGTGCCAGAGTGCATCTTCTGGATTATCCCTCTGACTGAGGATTTATCGCTTCAGATCTCCACATGCTAAGTTAAACTTTCACCAGGTAGAATAAAAGTATCTGAGCTTTACAGTCAAGTTTTTACCTTTTTGTTGAGTCTTAAAATAAACTTCCACTCAAATCAGTGGACTTGCGTGTTTTCATGTTAGCTATTAATTAAGTTCCCCAGTGGAGGAGAAGCTGATCCAAACAAGTTCATTTATGTGTTCAGAAAGAAGGTTTGGGTGTATGCTGTTACAATTTGGAAAGGCAAGCAATGTAGATGTGATTTCATCTTTAAAATTATTTAATTTCCCATTTCAAAACATGACCTCTGTTTATTGTAAATGAAGACCTGACAGAAGTGCATAGTGTAGGGCTGTTATCCAGCTAAGCTGTCTAGGGACTGGCTTCTCTATCAGCCGATTTGGATGTGTATTAAGAGCTGAGGGAGTTGACTTTCTTCACAAGGAAGAAAGTAGACTTAAAAAAAGATAGAGAAGTCTGGGCTGGAGGAATAGCTTCTCCTTGGTTGCCCCATGCCCTCTTTAAGTTGGTTGATTTTACCCTGAAAAGAGAGCATGGCATCCATGAACGAAAATCCATTTCCATGAGAACAAAACATGAGTTTTTTCCCCTCACAATTTCATTGAGAAAGGTCTATCACATATTCCCTTTGTTCTTAACGTGAATTTCTGGTGCTACATTTCTTCCAGATGAGTAAGCAATGAACCAGGATTTCACAGTGAGGAAAATGTCTTTGGGATTTTTTTTTTTATTTCCAGAGAATTCATTCCCATTATTTATACTGCTTTGTCTATGGGCTTAGAAAGATTCCAAGAAGGTGTAACATACTGCAACTATTTGTACTATAGTCACAAACAGTCACTTAGCCAGGAATGTACTGTGTTGAAAGCATTAAGTCACTTTAACTCTGTTGTTGCCAGTTTTTTTTACAGTCTCCTACATATCTGTTGCTTTTAAAAACTGCTTTTTTTTTTTTTTTTTTCCTCAAGCCCTGGTGATACAGCTTTGAGCCTTTGCTAGTACTGAAATAACCCTGTTAAAACTATTACAGTAGTTTGTAACAAAGGTCTGCGTATGCACCTTCTGGTGAAGGAAACTTAAGAGAATCAATCTGCTCTTAGAGCCCAGGTGTGCAAGTGCTTGAACATTTATTCTAGCTTGTCTCTTTGTCTTGTTCAAAAGAAGCTATTTCATGTAGAAGTCTGTTATCGAATTATAAAACAAACTTACCACACTGATTATTTTCTTATAAAGCACATCTCTCCACCTTCTCTGCTTACCAAAGGAAAATAATTTAGTTTAGTATCATAAAGGGTCATAAATAGTTGTTACATACTGAGCACCATTGCATTGCCACTTTGATCAAGTCAAAGTATCAGAGGTTTCCAAAGTTAAAGATGCATTTTGCCTGAATACTTTTGGGTAGGGAAAGGCTGGCTTATTTGATTATTTTTATTGCAGTTCAGCAGATATAGGTTGCAGAAAGACAGAAAAGCCAAAAAATCCAGTAAAGTGATTTAAGATATGCTGCATTAATTTGTGTTTGCCACGGGCTAAGAGCATGCACAACAGCAGTTATCGCAGATCCTCAGACACGTGATGACTTGTGAGGCTGTGATAGCTGGAGTGTCTGAGACCCTTAGAATCCAAAATTAAGAGACTAAGTCTGCAACTGTTTCAGGCAAATGCATGACACCTTGTAGTTTGCCACCTCAGAGAGCACTGCAGCAAGTAAGTTTCTAAGTAGAGTACAGCTATTTGTTATTCATACTCACTTGCATTTTCAAATATTCTGTTTCCTGTGCCATTTGGACACATTTCTAGCTGGATACATTTCTTTCCCTCATTTTTGAAATTCTGTCCAATGCCAAAAGTTTATTAGAGAATTAAATTCTTCTTCTTCTTCCCCCCACCCTCTTTCTCTCTCTCTCTCTCTCCCTCTCTGTGTTTGCCTGACAGCGTTTTCCAACAGAGGATCATCTGATGATTCACAGGCACAAACATGAAATGACTTTGAAGTTTCCTTCAATAAAAACAGATAATATGTTATCAGGTAAGAAGACACAAATTCAAGAGTCAAGATAACCATTTAGGTGATGTTGAAAGCATGACTCCTATTGGAAAGCTACTGGCAAAATACCTCTAAGATTGGTTTTAAAAAGCCCCAGTTCCAATTAAGTAATAAGTAGAGATGGAATAAGCTAGAATGCATGTCTTTGGACAGAAAGACAGCTGCCATTCTTATGCCTTCCCACAGGTTTGGCATGAGAGGGAGAGAAGTTGTTGAACCTCAGCCATACTGGCAGCTCTATCACTGGCTCCCACGTCAACATGCCAGTGAAATATAGGCACTTAAGCGCGTGTCACCTGGGAGCCCAGCAGCGAGCATGTAATGAAGTGCATTTGCACTGTTCCTATAAGACTCACTATTTAAGTTTGACAGGCTCACTTCAGCAGCTCTAACAGGCCACATTCTATAAACCACCTTTATGATGGTTCAAGAACTGCCATAACCAGGAAAATGAACCAGGGGGTAATATCCAGTATCCTTTTCCCCTAATGGTAATCATCTCTCTCTGCACTTCCTCTGTCATACACAAAGGTTATTTGGTATTATGTGCAATTACATCCCTTAGTTTCTTAGGTAGTTTTTGCTTATGTAGTTTTGTCATACCCTTGTCTGAGTAACCACACATTGGTGGCTTGCTGGCTTTCAGTGAGTGCTGGGTAAGGTCAAGCAAGCCTTAATCTTACCACTTCTCTCTTCTCCTATTCCCTTTCCTAATGTATTTTCCTTGGGCTATAGTAATGGATTATTAAGAATAATATCACTAGGATTTTTCAGGTTTCAGAGTAATTATAGAATAAACTATGATGCAAATGTGTGTGTGGATGTTAACTGGTGTTTGATGTTTATCTTTTGAAATGGGCTTCTTCAAGGTAAAATGTGCCATTTTAGATGCAAATATATCATAATTAAATGGTTTCCAGCAGACTAACTCTTTTATGGATAAATCGTTTCCATTTTAATGAAAATCATAATTGGGTAGCTATTGCTTGCAAATACTGGATTTAGGCTTTGTTGTTGGTGGTGGTTTTGCTGGGACTTTAGGCACCAGTGGGAAATCAGACAGACCTTGTCCCAAATAGAATTCCTTTTCCTCTTACACTTGAAAATGCTGTAGTGGACTAAGTTTAGACTTAGCACATTGAACACAGCACACTGGAGAGTAGGGCTTGTAAAGTTCCTGCATGCCAGGGATGCCCACAGAATCCTGTGTTTGCAAGAGTGAGAAAATGCTGCTCTTGCACTTGGCCATGTCCTCTGGCAGTGAAACTACTTGAAGACATCTGTTCTGTGGGCACATTCACCCTGTGAAAGTGCTGGCTTTTGTTAGAACTTTCTGTTTGGCAAGACTGCTTGAGGGCAGTTTCTAAGGAGTACGTTCTGTCATCAGGAGTCCCCTGAGTGGAGTAGCTCCATTTGTTTTTGGTGACTTCTATGATTTAGCTGTCCTGCTTCTTCCAATGGGTTGCTTTCCCAGGCAAAAAGCTTTGACTGGCTTCCACCACTACCACCAGTGGTGGAGCTCCTAGACCTACAGTTTAGCCAACTAAGTATATAGAAATACAGAATTTTGTGACCAGAAGGGCTCCAAGATCGCTTCTGAGGGATGTATTCTTTATGCTTTGTGTATGATGATCTTTTGTAGTAATGAAAGAGTAAAAAGCTTCCCATGATCTCAAAGACTGTGTCAAATGTGTCTGACCATAATGGCCTGGCAACCCGGTGCTGCTGTGTATTGATTTTTCTTTTTGTGTTCATTTGGTGGATTTGTTTGGCATTTTGCAATCCTTAGTTTGGAAGTATCATAGATCATCTATTCTCTGCAGGGAGACATTGAAAAATAGTTGTTTCATTATCCACTGAAACCCTGGGGAAATCTAAATACCTTAAAGTTTAAGACGCTTTATTCTTAGATTTCATAATGAAAAATTAATGATATATGGGGAAAAGAGACAGACTTTTCTCTTAAACATTTGTCTTCATGTCTTCCTTCTTATTTTTTACATTTTTGCTTGTTTGGCTTTTTTTTTTTTTTTAACTTGTTTCTGTCATGAGTAGATTCAAAGACTTGCAGCAGCAATTGCCCTGTAATAAGCCAGATGCTGTGTTAGTGTATGGTGGGGTTTTTTTTCCTCTTTTTATTAAGCTGTCTAGAGGTTGACTTTCTCCTTTTTTCCCAGTATGTTGTATACTATCTTTTAAAGTGTTGTATTTGATCCATTCATTATTAGTAGTTAGTCATTCAAAATAATAGGTTGTATGCTTTCAGGTAGCCATTAGAATTATCTACTCTGCTTCCAGAGATAGCTAATCCCCAGTCTGGGGCTGGTATTATATCAGCAATATTTAACACATACTAAGCATGTCTTCTATAAACTATTAATGGAGGTAGGCACTAAAACTGGGGGGGTGTTGACCTTCTAGCAATACAACATCTTAGAAACTAAGCAAAATATGACTTGGGAAGTAGGAACTTGTTTCTTATGTGAAATCTGTGCTGGGGTCTGAAATACCAATTTGTAAGTGAGAGGTAAAGTTATGTTATATGCAAAGTTGTATGTTGATGTGTAGGTGGGGTCAGTGCTTAAAAAACAAGGTTCCATGACCTTGAAACTGTTGGTGTTGTCCTGGTTTATCAGGTAAGTCTAGCCAAGAGCTTCTTTGTTATCAACTAGCTCTACTATATTTTCTTCCATTTTTTCATGCTGGCTGAAGAAGAACAAACTTTATTTAATCCAGTGACTCTTGAACTAATCCAGAAACTCCAGGTACATACATACACTAAACAGGTCCCTATTCTCTGACTGTGTAAATGCAAGGGAACTCCACTAGAGGCATTTCATTAAAATGAAAGTGATTCTTTTGTTGGATAATTTGACATTTCAATCTTTTTTACTGTCTTTTTAAATTAATGCTATTTGTTCCTTTCTGTGTATGTGTTTTATTTTTGCTTATTAGAAAGTCTTGTTATGAACATGGATAGAGAGTAATTGATGATTTCCATTACCATCTTTCCTAGCCAAAAAAATAGCTGCTTGAGATAACAGTGTAAGGTTTGCATGCTAGTCATCATTGCAGGAAACTTTGTAGTTACATTGGCTGAAACAGGAGTCATCTCTTTGCTGGATAATTGAACATTGCATTGCTTTGAAACTCTGTAGTTTGTTGAAGCTTTTTTTGTTTTAACACCAAAACGTTAATGTCCATGGGAGAGATTATTCCCTTAGGTAAGTACTAAAAGCAGTGTGGAACTGAACTTTGGGAGCTGGGGACACTGAGATTCCTGTGGTATTAAATTCGGGAAGAAAAGGAGTGACACCTCACCATTGTTGGAGAGGGGGAAGGCCTTTTAAAAGTGCTGCTAGCAGATGCAGGAGGGGGCAGGGTTATCTATATAGAAACCTTGTTTCTTCCTGGTTTTATTTACTGAAATTCCAGTCTTCTAGATTTTTTATGGTAAAGCAGCAGAAAAGAAACAGTCTCTTCTTGATGAAAAAAGGGTATGTACTAAAGGTAGTGCAAATGTATTACTTTTCACATGTAATGCCTGTGTTGATGAGGTAACTTATGGCATCTTTGGTTGAATTTTTTTTTCTCCTTGTGCTTTACACACAAGGAGGCTTATTAAGGCATGAATTTTGTGGAGTACAAAATGATTTGCTATAAGGAAAAATAGTTTTGTTTGGTTTCTTGTTCACTTCTGTGCCCCTTGCTTTACCAAATAATTAAACAAAAAGTCTTCTAAAATTCAACTCTCCAGGTTCTTAGTGATCAGAGGAGAGTCCAACCAGTGCTTTGGACAGTAAATATTTAAGCAGTAAAGTTCTTGGGAGCACTTATCTGTGAGCCCCTGAGTAAGGGCAGTTCCACCAGGTACAATCGGGTGCATCTTTTCCTCCTCTTCTCTTCCATCATGTGGTTGAGGTCTTGTGACCTTGAGCTTGTTGCACTTGGGAAGTAACCTGTAAAATCAATGAAGAAACCTTCTTGAATTTCTCAGGACATTCCTCATTCCTTGTGGCTGCTTGATGGGCAGCCCTTCAAATTTCTGTGCTAGCCCTATTACTCTGACTTTGTTATCCTTGTGTGAAAGTATAACATGGGTAACTAACTTCAACAGAGCCCACAGCTGAACAAGCCAAATGCCTGTTATTACTGCACATCAGACTAAACATTTTCATTTCTTTTTAAAGAAAGATGAAGAATCAAGTTACACACTTTGGAGCTATGCTGTTAGATATCTCTTACTGAATCTCTTTTTTTTTTTCAATGAAAAATTGCTTCATATAACTGTCCTTTGGTTGGCCAGATTTTTCTTAACTAGTATCATACTTTAAAATTTTCATTCATACTTTGAGGGATGAAACTCAAGGATCCCGGGTAGTTTTACAAAATGCATTGAAAAAAAATCTCTATATAGCAAGCTAATGTGACTGTTGTTTTGAAAGCAGTATGTTGAGACTATTCTGAGACTATTATTTCAGTAATTACAAAAAACCCCTCAAAACCAAACAACAACAACAAAATTTGCACAGCCAAACATAATGAATATGTAATGAGATCTCCTTACTAAAGACTTCAGACTTCCCATTGCCTTATAGCACGTATTTTCAGTTAGTCTGTAGAATCAGGCATCACCTAAGACACTGAAGATAGGTTTTCAAAATGGTCAGTAGCAAAAATATTTTCAATGTATCAGGTTCTGATTGCTTCCGAAATCCTCTCCTGTAAGATACAGTAGTTGGCTTGGGATCTGTACAGGTGAGACAATTTGATCTTGCTCTGGGGCTTTTATGTTGTCCACTTACATTTTTTGGGTTTATTAAAACTTTCTTGAAGCCTTTCTGGACATGATTGTGTGATCAAAGAGGCTAATTATTCACCTGAGTAATAAGCTGAAAGAAATACTTATTGCCTAGTTTGAAGCTTGATAGGTTCTGTGTTCAGCTTGGTGATGAAGGAAGGCTAGAAATGTCTTCCTAAGTAACTTTCAGATGACGCAGACTCACCTGTGAAGTGACAATTGGCTAGAGGTAGGTGCCTCAAAGCATAGTGAACTAGTTCTGGTAGCAGTTGAGGATGGAAAGTTTACACGCTAAACAATGGGACTGGGTTGGCATGGCTGGTCAGCGTAGTAGCCAGATACCTAGGGTTAACCCAGATAGATCTTATATATCCCAAACTGCCCAGTTGAAAATGCAGCTTGGGCCATTAAAGTCCTGGGTTGTGTGGCTAACAGCATGCATGCTGACAGCTTCCTACAGTAACGCGTGTCCTCAGCAGGAATGCTGAGAGTGGTAATAGCTGTGTCTCAGTTTTGGTCCAGATGGATCTGGCACATCCAGTTGCTGAAGTACAACAGATCAGAGCCCTGTTCTCAGTAAGCCTGCAATAGTTGTGGGTGCTGGTGATAGCAACAAAAGGTTTGTTTGTACCAACAGGGAACAGTGAGGTCAGGCACAAGCTGTTGGAACTATTAGTGCATTTTTAAGTGCTGAGAATTAGGAATATTTTATTAATACTGGGAGACCTGATGCGTAACGTTTGCTAGGGTCTCCTTTGTGATACTGTTCCCAATTAAAACGCAAAGGCTTGCCTGATCTAGGTAAAAGAATTACTCTGGTGTTGAGAGTAATATTTTCTACTAGTTTGCCCACCTCCCGAGGGACAACTGGTGTTTTGTAGAGGCAAAATAGTTGGTTGCCTCAGGGGCAAAGAAAGCCCACTGGATTTGATAGCCCTAAAGTTCTGAAACCACTGAATGCAATGCGTATGCAATGTAGCTACTGTGTAAAGTCTCAGTGTTATAAAGCCTGGAATCAGTTCTGTTCTCATACAAACACAGAGGTTTCAAGGACATCTTATTTCTGTGAATGTTGAAGGATGAAGTATTATAACATTGAAAGGCAGCTCTTGTTTTACATCTGGCTGAGCTAGATTCCAGAAGGTCTGTGGATGGAGTTTAGGCTGGGTGGTTGGTGGTGTTCCCTCCCAAATTGGGAGGAGAGGGGGGGTGTCTATTTTAACAAAATCATATTGTGAATTCCTGCCAGTCTGATTTCTGGATCATAAAAACTACAGTAACCGTACGGGGAGACTGAGGCAGTCATTTAAGATCACCATGTCAATACATAGGTGGTGTAAATAGTGCCATTAATCTACCAGTTTTGATGCTTTTAGATAATACTTAGTTGGAAAGATAAACCACAGGCAACACATTTTATTATCTCAGACTGCTTGGGGTGCAGAAGATACACTTTCAGCACGTGCAGAGAACAGCTGATGAGGCCTTTGTGTGTTTGAAGTCACATTCTTGCTCTGGGTTGCTTGTTTTCACTCTTAAAATGGATTTACTTCACTGAGATTTTTTTTGTTTGGTTGGTTGTTTTCTTTTTTTGATCTGTCTGACATTAATGGAATAGCTGCATACACCTGATCACCACCTTGTTACCCATTAAGTTGCCTCTGACCTAATGTAGGCTATTGTAATGCCTGATTTCTGGATCAGCTGCATACCTTGATGGAAAATAACAAGGTCTTATCTATGTTGATTTATTCTCTTCTGCCCTGCCCCCCAAATTTTGGGCTCAAGCAACTCTGAAAAACCCCTTAAAATATTTTATTTTAGTGAAAGTGGTGTCATCAACTTCTTTATGAAACCCTAGTTTTTCGTCTTGGTCATGAAATTGATACCTGGCTTATTTGGTATGGATATGCTACTTCTGAAAATAAAACATCTCCTGTATTTACCTTACATTCAAATAGTAACATGCCTTTTATGCCCAGGAAGGCTTGGCAATGAATATCTTTGTTTTTCTACAAAGTAATCATGTTGTTCACTAAAGCAATATTTAATCCATTTTGGAAATAAAATCTCTCTCTCCTGCTTTTTAGTGCACTTTATTTCCTGTACAAACTCCTGTCCAAGGGCCAAAAATAACCCTGGTGTAAAGCTACTGAGTCCAGTGAGGTTCCCCTAGAGATTAGTCTGGCAGTACTTATTTAGGATATGGACCTGTAAAGTGCTGAGCGTCCTTAGCTCCCATCAATGTCAGCACGTCGTTGACTCGGCTCCTTGTGCTGAGTTCTTGCAAGATTCTTGGAAAGTCTTGTTTCTAACTCTAGTAATACAGTAGTTAGCTGTGAAAACTAACAGATAAATATGTGTGCATTCCCAAACACTCGAGTTTTGTTTCCTTTAAGCTCACAAGTAGGATGCTCAAGCCAGAAGAAATAAAGCAGAATTTAACATTAAGGACTTGCTTTCTATGTTACATCAATATGTTCCATCAGAAATATAAGTGCAAACAAGTGTGTTTGCCCTTGGATTACTTGAGAAGGTCAAACCTGCAGGACCACACCTGATACAGGTGGAAATTGGCTTCAGCTGGCTTTATAATGGAAGAGGCTGATTCTCACCCTTAGTTTCTAAGTGAAAACTGCATTTCCTTTTCTATGTGTTTCTTTTGTGCTGCCTTTTGTTTAGGTGTTGCTGCGTGTTTCTATGCTGATCATGTAAAGTTCATTGTGTCTGGTAACTGTTGCCTGTTCCTTAGCTAGGTGCAAGAAACCAATTTTTTCTTCCATAACTCACTGAAGTGGGAAGCTTTTTTCTGAGATCAGAATTGGCCCAATATGAGCAACTGGGATTAGTGTGACAGAGTTTTCATTCTTTAAAGAATGAATTTCAAACAATAGGGTAGTTGTCAATGACTATGCAAAAGATTTTTTTTAAGAGAATGAGTCCAGTTGTTCCAGAAAATTAGGTACAAAGCAGCTTGAGCTGGAATGGGGTATTGGGAAGAAGAAACTACAGGCAAGAGAGGATTTTTTTTTTTTTTTTTTAACATGTGTAAAGCTGATAGGACCATACAGACTCTCCCCTGCTTTTGCTAATACAGTTCTGTACTGTAATTTTGAGGGGGAGATGGAAAAGCTGAAGTGTAGTAGTTAAGAACTCACCTCAGAATGAATGGAAGTGCCTCAGAGTTGACCTTTAAGAAGTCCTCAGTCCTCAAGTTTGGGCTTGATTTTTCACTTCCTGGAGAAAGACTAGCCAAAATCATCACTGAAACTACAGCCCACAGGATAATTTATCTCTTCTGTTTGGCAGGCTTTTGAAAGGTGGGTGAAAATCTTGTACCTTCTTGAGTCCCTCCCACCTGTGGCATTAAACAGAATCCTGTACTTCCCTGAATTATTTCTGAGAGGGCAAAAGATTCCTAGGGAAGAAGTCATGCATTAAAAAATCTTGTAACTCCAAATCTCATGGTTTATATGTATTACCAACACTTTTAGATATAAAACACATTAAGGACAAGTCTTTGTGGTCAAAGTTGAGTATCTCATAGCTTTTCTGAAAGTCATTTGGCTGCCTTCTTCAAATTGTGTTAGAAACAGAACTTCTCGCTGTGGCGAACTTTGTGTGTTTTGCAAAGTATGTGTATGTCTGAGGTGGTTTTCAAGCATTTGAAGGTGTTAAGTGGTGTGTATCTGCAGCAGTTACCTGTGTGCTCTGGTGTAAATATGCGTTATGATATGCAGTGTGTGTTGAATTGCGTGCAGCTATTATTTGACATTTATAGGCAGTAATAATGACCATTTGTACACATTAAGGATGTGCACTTGTGTTATGTGCCCTGTGAAAACCTGGCCTGTTGTCTTTCTGGTTGAACGATGACTGCTGCCTGTTTTCAGACATTGGGCAAGCACTGCCTGCCTGCAGTGCATAGTGTCAGAATTCAGTGCTCCATGGTTTGGTTTTGATGATGGTGTGAAGGGGTGGAAATGCACGAGGAGGTTAGTTAGAACCTATCTTTTCATGAAAGACTGTTTAACTGCCTCTGTCTCCTTTTAGTATTAAATACTAATGACAATTTCTTTTCATATTCTCAGATCAGACTCCTACACCAACACGCTTTCTGAAGAACTGTGAGGAAGTGGGCCTCTTCAACGACATCGATTGCTCCCTAGAGCACGAGTTTAGGAAGGCACAAGAAGAAGAAAACAACAAAAGGGTGAGTGTGAGCACCCCAAACCCTTCCTCCCCCTGTGGTCCCTTTAAATGTTAAAGGGCACTGTGTGAAAGCAGATAGCACCTGGTAGTAACCTTTTGGTTAGAAACTAGGTGGCACTGTAAGTTGTGATATGCTTTTTAAAGTATTGAGACAGTTCAGAAGAAAGAATAACAAAACCCAACCCCAAACCAGCAAAATAACCAGCATTACATTTTCAAAAGCATGTAACTGTGTTTGCCAGTGTTTGATTCCAAGTCTCTGCTTTTAAGTAAACTGTAATACAAACCACACACCTCTTGAGGGAGAAGCTTGTGAAAAGTATATCATCTTTGAAGTAAGGATTACAAACTTGTGCAAATACATTACAGGAAAATGTGGATTATGAGGAGGCATTTACTGTACACACACGAAAGTTTTGCTCTTTCCTCCTGTTCTGCTAGTTCTCTCCTTCTTCAAACAATCCTGCCAACTATTGCCATTTTTGTGCTGCTAGCTCTCTTCTTCCACAGGCCAATGCTGAACTCAGCTACATCCCTTCAGCAACCTTCATCTTTTACATATTCTTCACCACAAGAGCCAAGGGGTACCACACCATCGAGAGAAAACTCAGTAAGCTGTCTCCAAGAGAAAGCTTCCCTACCTGGCCCCAACAGTGACTCTCTTCTGCTGGCTTCACTCATCACCCCAGCCATGATCCCCTGGGGGCAGTTGGGGCCTCCCACCGGTGGGCCCCGTTCTGCCTCTGGGGCCTGAAACCACTTGGGGAAGAAAACACACTGCTGGGTTGTGACCCATACATAGGTCAACTCCAACTCGGGGCCCACAGCCCAGGCCCCAGCACTTCATTTGGATCATACGGATCATATGGATCACATGGACCACTCACAACCTTCAGTATGTTTTGTTCCCCAAGAGGTTTCAGGCCTCAGAGGCAGAACCTGGCTCACCTGTGTGAGGCTCTTCCTTCCCCCAGGTGATCATGGCTGGGGTGATGAGCGGGGCCAGGACTATATCAACCAGGGAAGGTATGCTGAGGGGGTGTAGCTGAGTTCGGTGTTGGCCTATAGAAGAGGAGAGCTAGCAGCACACCACCGCAACATGATGGGCCACTGAATTTATTTGTCATTGTTACCAGCTTTGTAGTGTTTCTGTATTTCTCATAAAGTATTCATGTCGAAGGGGGAAGCTTTAACTTGTAATGTCTAGTAGATAACATATCCCATTTCCAATTAGTATTCTTTTAGTCTCAATATTTGTAAGTTTAGGTTGAATTATGTAGGCCACTTTGTATGTGGTTAAGTGTACTTCCATGCCCAAAGGTTGTTAGAGCGTTTAGAGGGATTCTAAATAGCCGTTAAAACTTTCAAGAAATTGTAAAGCAGCTTAATGCACTACAAAGGCCAGTGAGAGGTAATGCATGAAATTTTACCTTTTCAAATAGGCATCCAAAGTTCTGGGTGCTTTTGAGAACTAAAACACATGAGTAGCGTGGGGCTTCCTACAGGAGCATATTACTCCCTGTAGCCTTCCAACAACCTGCCCAGTGTTTTCCCTTCACAATGTTCCTTTTTGTGCTTCTTTTCTCCCTCTCATTTCTGCAGCTCTTGGAAGTTCTTAGGTAATGCGTCCCTGGCCATAGGAGTTCCTCAGTTATCGAACACTGTGTTGTTTGGCTTAGTTCTCATGGTATTCTCTATTTGCCTAATATGAACATTAACTGGCACCATAGACTAAGATGGTGGCCACAAAGCACTTGTGCTAAAGCCAGAGGGCACATTCCCTTAGCTCCCCTTTGCCTTTCAGAATGTCTATGCCACCAATTGCCAGGTCTTCCTATATATGTACTGTTTCTTATAGCTGCTGTTTTGTGTCATTTGCTTTGACTGTTGGTGATTGCTGTCTGACTCAAAATTCATGCATGGGGAGCATATGTGTGATGCTGGGGCTTGTGAACTCTGGAGGTAGCAGCATTTAGGGATCTTGAGGTCTGCAAAGTAAAGGCCCAAGAGGGCTTTTTGGAAAAAAGAGGTAAAGCTGATTGCTGAGGTGCAGAATGAGAGATGAGGCTTGCAGAAAGAATATGGAGAGAGGAGTCTAAGAGTGGTTTGGTTTTGTTTTACAGGGAAGGGAGTTTAGGGATGGTTTATTTGTGGCTCGTAAGAAAAGACTGGGATGGATACATGAGAAGAGTGGCTGTGGCATGGTATGCTGAGCAAGGAAAGGGTGTCCAAATGTGAGAGAGTCCAACTTCTGGTCAAAGATTGGGAAAATAGCCCAGACTGACCCTCACAACTCTGTGTGTAGGATGAATACTAGGAAACAGCCACGTAGTGAGATAAATGTGTCTAATTTTAGATTTAACTTGTTAATACTTTCTTATGTGCTGCAGAGGGGGGAAATGGCTAAAATCAAGGAGAACATTTCTGTACAGCCGTACTCCTTTGTGAATTAGGGGATTCCTAAGCAGTTCTTTCTGTGTGATGTTTATTGTGCGGGAGGAGGAGAAATCTATTGATGTGGACTTCAGTGCAGCTAGCCATAGCTTGCAACACTTGATGTTGCAAGGTCCATTTCAGCTTACAAGGGGTAGTTGCACAATCTGATTAAAAGCTAGATGTGGGCATCAAGTTACCTGGTAATTCCAGTTGTTTAACAGCCTCTGGAAGTCTTATTCTGCCCTCCTCCTAGCAACCCCTGCAGCTGCCATTGGTGATCTCCAGGGACCAGTGATGGAGGGGGAGGAGGAAAACATTTTAAAAGAAAAGGAAAAAAAGAAAACCCAAACCAAAAAAAGCACAAGTCCCACTAGCTAGCTAACCTGTAACTTTTGTTCTGTGTTTCCAATTAAACTGCTGTATGTTCATTCTTACATTACTGACTGACTGTCAGATAGGAATCTGCAGCAGGCCCCAATAGGGCTTTGCACAAATGCAAGAGACAAAGGCCACGACAGAAAGGGGCAACTCTGGCTGCAGCTGTCACTAACGAAATGCTTCTCACAGCCTGTCCATGGAACATGAGTGCAATGTAGGGTTGTCCTTATGGGCCTACAAACACTTGGAGACTAAGACTAGCTGCATAGAAATTACATGGAAATTGCATCTTATTCATGGCTCAGAAGTCTTCAAAAAATTTTTGGTCAAGTTAATTTCTCTAGACTCTGAAAGAAATAGTTTTGTTTATTTTAGTATATCACTGTGGCTTAGCACACAGCTTGACACTGAAATAAGAGCACAAACACTTTTTTTTTTCTTGAGAGTCATCATTTGAAAACTCAAAGAATAAAGTCCAAGTAGCTACATTTTTAATTATTTTTTTTTCCCTCCAGAGTGGGAGTCCATGGATAATCCATGAGAATTTGTTGTGATTAAGCTGGTTATGTGGACTGGTGACATTCCAAATTAGCTGTGAAGCGCTGAATATATGGTTTTAGGAACACTGTGTGTATCCCTTTTTGTAAAGCTAGTATTGAGGAGAAAGCACTTGCATTAATATTCCAGCTGCTTATCTAGGAATTAATTTCTTAGTATCTTTTTGCCATAGTTGCTCATGTGTAAAGTGGGAGTGATGTCCTTTTCTGCTTCCCATGCTTAATAGGTCTTATGATTGTAACCTCATCTGTCAGGGTCTGTCTCTTAAAGTATACTTGGGCTAGCCTTCGCTTGGGGACCAAGTAATAATAATGATGATGACCTCCAGGACCTGAACTGGAATGAGAACTGTTATGTTATAAATCGAAGTGGGATTGGCAGTTTGTTTTAGCTCCTTTGTTGCTTATCCATCAAACATAAGCTGGAAGTTTCTGCCTGAGAAAGGCCTACTCCTTAAATGCAAAGGGTGCTTTAGATCAGCAATAAGCATATTGATAAGCATATGAGAAAGATGCTCTTTGCATCCTCGTGATGGCACTCTTTCTGACAAGCATCCTACCTGTCAAATTCACCAACAAAATTTGCACAGGTAAAAGCATACTTACATTTTTGCAAGTGGATGTATAGAATAGATATTAAAGCTCTTAAGAGCTTGAGGCAGGCAGCAATTGACAGGTCTGCTCCGGACTAAATTTGCAACCCAACTCAACAAGGCAAGTATTGCTGGCAGATCAGATGACCTTTTCAGCCTACTAGTTGCAGGTTTTGGGTTTACACTGCTCAGAGCATTAAGTATCCAAAGCATTTGGAATGGGTTATACTTGCAAACACATGACCTTTGCTGCTTCTGGATAGGCCCTGCTATTGCAGCTTGTTTTAAGCGTTAAGGTTGGGTCTGACGGAATAATGTCAAAGATGGGAAGTTGTTTCTAAACAACTAGTTGGACCTGCTTCATTAAAATGCACCTTATCTGACCTCCCTGCATGAAATGATAAGGAGTGGAAATATGCTCAGTGTAGCATGTAGAGTACTACATCAAGTATTATTTAGAAATAGTGAGTTGAGTATTTTCAGCATGAGGACATTTGAAAAATCACATTCAGCTTACGCTAGAATTTGGATGCATCACTTCCTAAGCCTTATCCTGCAATTTTGAAATCTTCTAACCAGTGGCCAATTGTGGTGGGTTTACCTTGGCTGGGTGCCCGGTGCCCACCCCTAGTCCCTCTATCACTCCCCCCGCCCCCCACCAAAACCTCCGTCAGCAAGGCAAGCAGGGAGAGAGTAAGATGGAAAAGGAAAACCCGTGGGTTATGATAAGAAGCAGTTTTATTAAACAGCAGAGAAAGCAAGGTCGCGCGCGAAGCAAAAGCAACAAAGCCGTTACTCTCTACTGCCCATCCGCAGGCGGTGTCGGGCCTGTCCCGGGAAGCAGGGCTCCAGAACGCAGAGCGGTTGCTCGGGGGACAAAAGTCTTCCCCCGAATCCCCCCCGTCCTCCTCCCTTTATAGTTGAGCTGACGTCATATGGTATGGAATATCCTATTGGTCAGCTTGGGTCGGCTGTCCGGGTTGTATCCCCTACCAGATCTTGCCCCCCCCATACCCCGTACCTTTGGTGCTGTGTGGGCACTGATAGTCATAACAAGGCTGTGTGTTATCAACACCCTCTGGCTTCCAGTACTGCAGCATGAGGGCTGTATGGGGAAAATCAGCTCAGACAGACCCACTACACCAATGCTACAAGGTAATACGTAAACTATGCATCTGAGGCAGGGAAACAGCTACACCTTGGTTTAAATGTGGATTGTTCAGGAAGCTCGTAAAGAGCAGGTAATCTACTTGGCTTTATATTCATGTTCTAAGTATACTATCCCACTGCAGGAACCTCACTGCTAAAAAAGTATCAGCAAATTGAAGTAGTCCATTGAAGGAAACAAACCAAAACCAAATACAGGGCATTTGGTGATTGAATAGGCTCAATCTACAGAATGATTAAAAAGTCTGAATATTCAATTTTGCTGTGTTAATCAAGGGGTGATGCTTACAGTCTAATGTATATTTGAAAGGCATAAATCTGGTTTGTACTTTCTAAGTTCTTCTTATCCTGGTATATATAAGACATAAATTTCTATCAGCATAAGAAGGTAGACAAAGTGCACTTGTCTAATTTATACCACCTGACCTTTTCCTGCTGAATTCTGACTCTGGTCTCTAGAAAAGAATTCTTGCAAATATTTTCTGAATGTCAATGCACTGTGCTGCAGTTTCAGTATGGGGAGGATGATCTAATTCAAGGCAAGCTGGAAGTTCTAGAACAAACTAATGGACCAAAAAGGGGCCTGATCCTGTTCGTTCATGTCAACAGTGGGAGAAACAGGCCTTGGGAGACATGCTAGTTATCTGCAGCAGATGCCATTTTGAAATCTGACTTTCTCAGTAGGAGAAGCTGCAAGAGCTGCGTTAGTTGAATATCAGAAAACATTTTATATTTTGTTTTAATATGGTCCCTCATTGCATTAAAGTGGGAAGTTCACTCCTATATTTAATCATTGACAATACAGTAGCTGAAACTAGCAGTGCAGTAAGTGGGACTCTTAGACAGGAAAGTGTGATATGGTGCTTATCTACGAAAAGAAGAAAAATATCCCTACTTTGAGAAAGCACATTGTATAAGTGTTTGGGTTTTAAAGGCCTATAATGTAATAGTTACAGAATCATAGAATGTTTTATGCTGGAAAGGACCTCTAGAGGTCATCTGGTCCAACCTCTCTATACAAGTAGGGACATCTCTACCTAGGTCAGGTTGCTCAGAGCCCCATCAAGCCTGACCTTGAATGACTCCAGGGATGGGGCCTCCACCACCTCTCTGGGCAACCCGTTCCAGTGATCTATCACCCTCATGTTAAAGAACTTTTTAAAATATCCAGTCTAAATCTATCCTTAATAGGCTCTACAGCATTGTTGGCAATGTGCTCTGTTGGTGAAAGAGAAGAACAGGGATGAGGGTTCATTATGATGGCTGGCTTGACTGGTGGACAACAAATTCAACACTGGTTGCTTATGAAAAACAGCTATCCTCCCAAGGAGGACTCTTTCTCCTTCACATGATTAACGTGCAGCACAGGGCCTTGTTTCAAAAATATGTATATATTTTTTTGTCCAGCTTTCTAGTAATGCAGGACAGGAGACCTGCAGATTCATTTCCTTTTAAGCATGGTCTTGTGGGAGGTGGTGTCAATGCTGCAGTGTGCTGGTGTAGAATGCTAAGACTCCTGAGTGTATGCCCTGTCTCCACAGCAATCATGTTAGCTCCAGTTTTTCCTTGTGAATACTCTGAAACCTCAGTGGAGTCATTGAGAAGAACAGCATGCTAGCAGACATTTCAGAGGCAAGTGCTCTGAAACAGCTGAATTTCACTTGTGAAGCAACCAACAAACTCTTAAGCCTGTTCCTGGAGCACTTTTGACTCATTAACTGACAATCTGTACAGCAGAAGAAAGCAAAGACCTATGTTCAAATGCTTACTAATTTGCTTGTTTTTAAACTGTGCAGTCATAAATACACATATATACATTCTCCCCGCATTTGTCTAAACGCAGTGTGAGAACATCCTTATGTTTTAAAGTCAAAGGTCTCGCTGACTTCTTATGCTCCCACTAAGATTAAGTATCTTATATAGTGAGTATGTTTCAGCAAAAACAAAATAAGACTAGGGATGATTTATGTTAATATAGTGCTTAAGGGCCAGGGTACAGTTGTAGGCATTGTAATAACTTCAAGCTGTTACTTTATCAATCAGTTAAGCTGTTGTCAAGGTGCTAGCTCAAAACCCTTAAGTTCAAAGTCCAAAATATCACCTCACATTCAAAGATTTCAATGTAAGAGTTCCTATACTCTAACATCTGTATATGTAAAGATTTGAGCATCTTTGCAGCATAGCATTTCTTCTGGGTGACATATTATAGTACTGTAAAGATATATTATAAATCAGTTTCAGAGTTTTCCCAATAGGATTTTCTGAGTTTTCATATGCATTAATTGCATCAGGTTATTGATCTGCTTTATGGGCTCACTGGTTTATAAAAAAACCTTTCTTCTTAATAATTAACTTTTTCAGCATTTCTACGGAGAAGGGAAATGCTTTGTCTCTTATTTTCTAAGGAAAAACAGATTCCAGATGACACTGTTTCCCAAAACTCATTCACAGTGAGACACCAAGCTATTGAAGGAATCATAAATGTGGCATGTGAATTACAGAGGAGCTGGGTCCTCTCCGCCATTCTGACAAGCAAGCATCTTTCTGTCTCTATTGGTTCCTAAATATCTTTAGCAGTGTGGCCCCAAAGATTGATAGACACCTTCAGAGGTATTTTGGTGCCTTGTTCTCACTGAAATAAAGCAGGAGTGAATCAGTGAGCTACCATAAAGGATCTGGACTCAAGTAACATGCTGAAAATTGCACAGGAAGTCTGTGGCAGAGCCGCGGATTGATTCCATATCTCCTCAGTCTCAACATAGGGCATCCCACAAACCATGTGTGTTAAAGATTTATCAGCTGTTGTTCAGTGTTGCTAAAGACAGGAAGAATGCTCTCCTCTTCTCTCCAGATGGGTAGGCTCGCTGCTTTTCTTAAGTTGTGGAGCTTTCATGGTAGACATGTGGTGGTATGTTCTATTTTATATGGCAATTCTGCAGTTGGCACTTTAGTCTCCTGACTTTGAGAGTCCTGTCTCGAGCATGTATCTGTGTTCAGGCACTTTATAACACAGTTCAGCATGGTAACTAAAGCGACACTTTCTGCATAATGGTGCAGAAAAAAGTCAAGACAACAGGATTCATAGCATGACCTTGCAGAAATATTTAGAGAAATGGGCTTTAACTTTGGCTCGTTGCTCCTGGTACAACATCTTATCTTCTGCTGGCAGGCAGGCCTGTCTTATCTTCTCTAGCAGTGGATTGTGTTTGAATGGATTTATGGATTTAGATCCTCATACTTTGAGAGAAGATCTGAATGTTTTTCCATCAGTAAGTGCCTATATCATGCAGAAAGGCAATTCTTGAAGGCATACGCTTTCAATTCAGCAGAACCTCCCTAACTGTAATCCTTCCATGTTCTTCTGAATTCCAGCTGATGAATCATCCTGCAGAGCTCAGTCAGGACAGTCCACTTTTCTTCTGCTTCTTATTGCCTCTGTCCCAAAGAAGTTGAGTCACCCTCTTGTAATGTTTGGGGTTTTGTTGTGTTTTGTATATTTTGGCTACCTCCAAAAAAGGAGCCCTGCCTGATTTCATTCTGACATTTCTCTCACAACAACATGGCATAGTTGTGCATTTTGCCTTGGTCTTCCTATGACTGTTTTTAATGGCACAACTTTCTTGTTACCAGTTCAGATTTCAGCAGCATGGACTGGATGCACATGATGAAGGGATAAACCTTCCCGATAGTGGCATTTTTATAAGTCTACCTCTTAGGTAAAGCCCCTAAATCTTGGCAATCTCTTTAGAGCCTACACTCTGCTGTTAAACATGAGCTCTTGGCTCCCCAGAGTGGACTTCAGCCTATATGTGTGGGTAATGAGATACTGCTGATACTATTTCAGAGCAAGGTGCACTTTTACTTTATTTATGAAGATAGACATGCTGGTCGAGGGCTTAATCACAGCTGATAAATCATTTTAAGAAAGCCTATTAGAACCATATGCTGATTCTTTGTATTAATATGGTGTGTCTGTTTCTAGCCTAATAAGGTAGAGTCTCTTCCCCCTCTCCCTTCCCTCCACCTGGTGTGCGAACTATTTATCTGTTTAAGTGATATCACTTGCCTGGGGGCATTTCACTCTAAGAGGTACCATTAGGAAAGCAAGGTGAACAGAGAAAAGAAGGATTTTTGCTCTCCAGAGCAAGTGAAGCTGTATGTTCTCAGTCACCTTTGTTGAGATGGAACTGCAGAGCAGAAGTTGGAAAGCTATCAGTTAAAGACTGGAGAACCACAGCATGGCCTTCATGGCAGCATAAGGTTGTCATTTTGGCCCAGGTGGTTACAATCCTGGAGCCTGAGAGCTGTGAGGGGCTGGGTGCACTGACATTTCAGTTACCTCACCTTTCCCTCACTCGGAAAGGGCTGCTGCGGGAACAGGTTCCACAGCCATCTAATGAGATCCACGTTGGTGAAATTATTCCGTGCCAAGTCCTATTTATCATTAATTGGTGGGTTCGCTTACAGATCTTTCCTATTATTTGATGATTATACCCCTAAATGTTTTATTATCTTGCCATAATTCAAATGCTAATAATTTCTTGATTTACTGTTTGTTTATAACTCTGTCTACTGCCTAAATGGACGTAGTTAGAAGATTTCAAAACAGCAACAGCTCTTACGCTGACTGGGTTTCTTTCACATTTTGCACATGGCAGTCGTCTATTTATAAACCTCTGTAGGGACTCCTAAACCTTTACAGTTGGGTTCCTCCCACCACTTCAGCCCCTTTTCTCCCTTGCTTCCCCAAGGCAAGTCTTGTGTTTTTGGCATAAAGACAATGATGGTGATTGTTATGTGGAGAAAATGTCCACAAGCTATAAACCATGGGTAAGGGTTTTTAATTTGTACCTCAAGCAAAATAAATTGGAAGTTAGAGACAACCAGGAGAGTAAGGGTATTTTCACCATAAGGGAGGTGATTCTGATCTGAGTTGCTGGTATTCTTTAGTCTTACAAAAATTGAAACCAAAAAACTGAAAACTCACTTTACACCAGTTGTGTGCACTCTGTAGCATGACCTGTTTCCAGTCCTGTGAGAAATTACTGTATTTCTAAAAGCCCCCAAACTTGATTGTTAAATCTGAAGTACTTTGGAGTAACAAAAAGAATAATGGAGAAAAGAAGCCAGAACAACTGAGTGTGTGGCATGATAGTTAGTGAATGCTACAGTTGGATGTATAGCCTTATACATCTCTGGGGCAGTTCCATTGACTTTAATGGAATTTAAATTTTTTGCCTATTACAACTAGGCAAAGCTCAGAAGGGAGAAAAGTCTTTGATCAGAGCATAGAAAAAACCCCTAACCTATGGTCATGAAGTGATGTGAAGTATCTGGGTATTTGTTGATGTCCTAATAATATGTAAAAATAAGACTTTTTAAAAACCACACCAGGGAGCAAAAAAAATGTACGTTTTAACTATTTCCTTTTTCTAGTTTCTCTCTCACATGCTTTCGTACAGAAGTTGCCAAGGCCACTCTTATCAAATAAATATCAGCCTCCTTACTGCCCCAAAATGTGAGTAAAGTGTGTGTGGCTTGGTCTGGTCCCTGGGAAGGGAACAGGCATCTCTTCACCATGTGCACATACATGTCAAAGTGCAGCTCTGCCAGCCAATCTGGGACTGGGTGGGGAGAGACACAGGGAGAATGAACTCAATGTTACAAACCGTCTCTTTTGAATTTCTACAACCTATTAGTCACAGCAAGCTGCCCTTATTGATTTTGGTAAGAGAGGTCACTTTTAATCCTCTAAAGTGGAGAGAGCTGCATGCACTCTCCATAGCATGACATTAAAATTGACACAGCTCTGCATCAGTTATATGAAAATGCCCTAAAACTAGATGGATTATTGCCTTGCCTTTCAATGGAAACAAGCTGCTAACCAGGGCATGCTAACCTAGATTAGGTGTAAAAGCTTTAAAATACTTGATAAGGAAAGCACAGCCAAAAGAAGACAGAAAATGTTAGCACACTAAAGCAGCTGCCTCTACAGAAATAGGCCATTAGTCTTAAGAAATTTTATTTTCTCCTTTTTAAAATTAAAAAGTCAACACAGAGGAGTTGAGATTATCATATAAAAGAAGAAACAAAAGCTGACCTTACTTTATGATTATGAGGAAAGCTTTATTCTGGCTGATGGCCCTTGCTAGTTTTGTTTATGTTCTTTAGAGAACTAAATCTTTGAATACAATTAGAATAGTCCAACTCGAATCTTAAGTGTTCCTCAAAATAAACAGCAGAGGTGAACTCTCAGCAGTTTTCTTTTCATCTTTGTTATTCTTGCCCTGACCCATTTTTCTTGCCTAATGATCATTTGTGGCATACTATTATTAAGAGAAATCTTGATGGAAAAATGTGCTTAATGGGGGATAGGAAAATTGTTGTGAGCCTGGAGAAGTTGTTGTGGTTTTTTTTTTCTTTCTTTGGAATTCCAGAAAATGTCTACTCCTTCTGATTTTGTGCTAGTTTTTATTTGGAAATTTATTTTCTGAAGGTTTCACTGATTTTTCTATGACTTTCAATAAAAATAGACAATGTAGTGTCTCGGGAAATTTGTTGGCTTGTCATGTAAGCCTTATGTTCTCTCTTTTCATTAGTTGTAGATTGCTCCAGTATTTCTTATTAAAGGTTAGAAATTTCTGTCCTAAATAAGAGACATCTGCAGAAGGAACTGCAGTAAAAAACCATCAAGGTACAATGTTAAACTCTAAGCTGTGTATCCTGTAAGTGTAATGCATGTGATGATGGAGGTGCTAGGCTTGCATGTTACAGCACCTTTAATAAGCTAAAAGTACTCTATGATTGTTAGTTGAGTAGGTCTCTTAACTCCTTCTCAACAGAGATGACAGTCTGTGTGGGCAGTGTGGCTTCCTCTCCTACATTAAGAGGTATTTGCTCTTTCTCCCCTTCCTCCCTCACCTGAGGTGGGGAGTGGCATTTTCTCCCTGTTTGTGGACTTATCAAGGCACAGGGGAATTCAAGGCAGGCATAGAAAGGGAGCTGGCTTTTGGCTTCATCACTGTCACTGAGAAATGACACCTGGAAGAAAAGGTAAAAGCTGTCCCATCTGCAGATTGTCTGGGCTTCTATCTGGCAGCTTATTTTTGCCCCAGTCCTACCTTTTCCTACGAAGAAAGAAAGAAAAATATGGTCAGTCCCTCTTCCTTTGTGTTGGAAGAATCATTCCTGGTGTCCTAACACTCTAAGGTTAGAGAGAAGAGAAAGGAGGAAGATGGGAAAGTATGGGTTAATGAAGGGGAGAAAGGAATAAAAGGAAGAAAAGTACCTTTCCTTTTTACTTATATAAATGACTTATTCATACCCCTGGTCAGACTTGGTGGGGAAAATGGCAATGAAAATTCACTCAGAAGAAGAGGGAAAGTAATATTCCTCAGACATGAAGAAAGCTGAGGGGGACTACCATGATGCTGTACAAGTGAGGGAGAGAGATAAATCAAAGAAAGAACAAACAGTGCTTACATGAGGCAGACATTAAGAAGGCAGTTCTTTGTTTCCTGAGAAGTGGGGCATTAAAATATTCCTGTGATGTACTTGTTAGCAGAATTGGGTGAGCAGAGATAGAGTGTAAAAAATATAATTTCCTTTTCTCTACACTCCCTCAACCCAAGAAAATTGAGTTAGTTTCTCTGCTGAATGTTGACTTGAGATGTCAAGGGATGTGGCTGTACAAGAGAAGAGGAGACACGAAGATGCTCAGTTGATGTTGGGTCTTAGAATCGTTATTCCCTGAAAAAGAGGAAAGGAGAGTCAACCCGGATGCTGCTGTTTCTGCTTTCAGTGGTCTTTATAAAATACTCTTTCTCTCATCATGTTCCTGAGATCTCTGAGATCTGTATGTATGCCCCTTGGGATGTATACATCTACGTAAGTTCTGTTTCTTTAATGACAAAGTTACCATAGTTCTCTCCCATTTATGCTATTTTTTTGTGTTGTTGTTCCAATGCAGTAACCTCATGCAAGCATAAATGCCAACATATA
>VYZX01020814.1:0-32857 GCA_013401335.1 Brachypteracias leptosomus | reverse complement strand
TGACAACTATTTTTTTTTACTTCCTCCTAATAACTAACTTAATTATGTTGCATGAAAGGCAATAGTGATTGGAATTGCATGTTATGATTAAACTTTTTTTTTTGAGGAATAAAAAAGACCTGCTANATTGTAGTTGATACACTTAATGCAATGTTTTAAAACAAAGTGCTTATCCCTTGTTTTTATGTAAGGTAGTAAGACTTTAAAATATAATTGGGCTTCCCTCTTCTTTTCTTGCTACTTTTCAGTATTTGTTTCCTCACATTTCATCTTCAAACCAGCTAATCTCTAGCCCCTTCTCCTTGAACAGCATTATCCTGACAACAGAGCAGTGAAAAGAGACGAGACTGCAGGACTTCTAACAATGCCAGAGGGCCCCAGGAATAGGAATGCTCTGAAAAATATGTGCTTCCATCCAGCTGCCCTTCATATTGTTGTCTCCCTATCCAATTTACTAGAGAATTTCCCACTGGCTCTTGGCTCATTCCCAAATGAGAATGTAATCTTTTAAAGATTACACTGCATAATGAAGGGACAAGGAGCTCTTTATTGACTGGGATGGGGAGTCCCTTGCTATTAGGCAAGGGAGAGGGATGGGTTGTAGTTGTGTTTTGTGAACTCCGCTTTCTGCCCCTTGTCTCCTCAGCGAGAGGATGGCAGGTTGGGAGTGGGAAACCACTGCAGCTGCACTGGAGCAAAAGAAATAATTGAATGTAGGTTATGATTATGGCAATTACTTTTATAACATGAGGGATTATACCACAACCATTATATTGCCAACAAGATTAAATTACTAACCTAATACCAAAGCATGTTTTTCAAGAAAATAAAAAAAATATCTGCTTGTTTGAAAGTTGATGCATTCAAAGACTATTAATACAGTGTAAAAGAGCTGAGCAGCTAAGGAACCCAACGTGCTGTCTGTATAGATGTCATCTGGATCAGATCCCTGTCACTTTGGCTTCTATGAGTTGTACCAGCTAGATACCATCACCCCTTTTGAGATGTAAAGCAACGTGGTACTCTGGTAACTTTAACTACTACTTCTCTCTCCTATCAAGCAGATAAGCTTCTGCCAATAATAGTTCATAAGGAGATAACCAGAAGTTATACTTGAAATGGGAAAAATTTTTAAAACTTTAGAAAGGGACCAGATTTGCTCATGTAAACCAACTGGAAAGCTTCAGCTTCAAAATACTTCCACCCTATACTCTCCTTTTACTATGTCTTTTGAAAAAGTTGCTTAATACAGAGGATATATGTATGTTAAATGAGGTAGTCTTAGGTCACTTCTAGTATTAGGTGGGTTTTGGTTATTTGAAATCTGAAGTGTGATTTCTTTTTTTGTTTCCTGCATACATAGCAAGGTCCTAGATGAGACTTTGTCATATAGATAGTACAGATATAGCCTTGTATAGACTTTCATGAAAGGAGTATAAGTTAAGTTAATTATACAAGAAGAGCAGTTTCCTTTTGTTCATCAGATGGAAAATGAGGAGAAAATTGAATTTTGGAGAACTGAGAAATATATCATGTGTTCATCATTACCAGCAAATTAACTGGCTTCATGGAGGAGCTGATGTTCTGATTCTAAAGAGAAGTGTAGGTGGACAAAAATTCTATAAATATTTTTATTTTTAATATGCTATATGCTGTGTGATATGTTAAGCAGTTGATTTCATTTTTGTTTTATGTACATTTAAGTCCTCACACTGTTGTACCTTATGAAAATACATCTTACAACACAAAGCTATCTCATACATTTGAAAAGACTAGATGTACTTGTAAATGAAGCTTTTCTTCATCCTTTTCTAGGGAAGAACTGGAGTTAAGGATAACAAATTGAAATCAAATGAGAATACTGTTCTTTTTTTTGGCAGGATATGAAACCTGTGAATGGCAAACTGTACCTTATTTTATTATTTTTTCCCTTTCTCTTCCCTTCCCTCTAGTGCACAGAAAAACAGGCAAATCTGATTTCATCGTGCTCTTCTGCTGAATCTTTGCAGATCTGAACAGTGCCACATACAAACTGTTTGCCTCCATGATATGGGGACTCTGCTTTTTGACCTTGATATTCGTTTGAGCTCGAAAGAGTAACCTTAGGCAAAAAGTGCTCTCAGTTACCTTCTGGGATTGAGAGCACTGGGTGCTGTTAAGTTGTTATGGAAAGCTGGTTTCCTAATTTCCTTGTGGTGTCCAACCAGGCTAACAAGGTTATACCTCTATTTGCTAACTGCAAAGCATCGTTTTGTCAGATGAGGTTGTCTTTCCATTCCCTCCCTTGTCTTATATCACTTTCAGACACAGTTCCTACATTCCAAGTAAAACATCCTGTATTAATCTCCTCTGAGGGCTTTTTAGATTTGTCCCTGGTGCATTAGGTCCTTGCTGGTAGGAACAGTTGCACAAGGAATCAACTTGTTTTCTCATGTCTCCTATGCCCAGGGCTTCTTATGAAGTCTTTGGTTGCTCCTTGCTTTTGAAAAGAAGGTCAGAATGGGTTTATTGCGCATCTGCAAGTAGGTTGCAGAACGCTAGATCCTCATGGGGACATATGTGCCCATCAGGCAAGTGTTACCTTTCACTGACTTTGTGGAGGGATTCATAACCCATGGAAAGGGGCCGACCAGATGCCTGAGGGCCATACCTCAGGCTGTCACAGGAGTTTCACCAGTTCTTGCTATTCATTGGCTTTCCTGACCTTTATGTATCTTGTACTTAAGCACCTTCTTAAAAGTCAGGCTAATGCTCAGGGCATTAACTGCAGGCAGTAGTGGAACATGATCTGCTGGAAATTGTAAAGTCAGTGATACAGGTTTGTGTGGGCTTCTGCGTGTGCCCCCTCGCTGTCATAGGTAATAAAACACTAACATTTTGGTGTGATGGGTATTTTTTTTGGTGTGACCTTACACAAAAACGTATAAAATATTTGAGATTGTATGAGAAGTACTGGAATATCACTTAGAGATGGGGGTATTTTCAAAAGGTCTTGCAGTGAAGTTCAGGTGGTTTTCTTGATGGTGTTGATGCTAGAGCATAAACTGGATTGAATATAAATTTTTTTCTTTTTTCTTTTTTGCAAACATCCCAGTGGAATTATTTTTAAAGGCAAGGGGAAATTTCTGTAAGATCTTCTCATGAGCCACGTTTTTGCATTTTTCTTGTTTTCCTGATGACCTGTGACTTCCCTAACTGTCCTTCTAACACTTCAAAAACTTTCTGCATTTTAATGTCAGTTGATGTTGAAATCAGTTTCAAAACCACAGCTGGAACTTTTATTTACCAAAATATTTAGCTTTCAGTTTAGCCTGGCCCTAGACTGAACACATCTGAGTTAGAGTAGCCCAACAAATTAGCTTTTTATCTTCTCTGCCATGCAAGTGGCCATGGGAAGACTCTTTGCTTGTCCTAAGTATTATGGAGGGAGGGAGAGAAGCATGTAAAAGTCATTGCTGTGGTTTACTTGATGGACAGTAGTTTATTACAAACTGCTGTGACTCAATTGTTTTTGATACTCTGTTTATCATATCTCAACTGAAAGATGTTAGTGAAACTTCTGATCTTTCCAGCAGTTAGAAAAGCCACATTTCATGAGGCTTTTTTTTTTTTTAAGTGATGCAGTATGGACTGTAAACTGCTTGCGTGACTCATGCTATTTGCTACACATCTGACCAATGTTTTGATCTCATCTTTAAGTAAGACTATAGTGCACCTAAGTCCTAAATTATAAGCCTTATTTTTACATTTAATCTTTTCAGCAGAGTGATTTTTTAGTTGTTGTTGTTGTTGCTTTAAAACAATAAGTATTTTTGTAATACATGAGTATAACATAGAAAATGTATTGCAGTTCCTTTCAATAATTTTTGTTGCTTGATATAGTGACATGGTACTAGTGTCTACCAAGCAAATACATTCCTGTGGTGTTTTCAAAAGTGTATGAGAAAACATATGTTTTCGTAGGAAAACAGCTGTTACCAAGCATATGCTTTCTTAGATAGAGTGACAGTTATTAAAAGGGTAAGGTAGGACCACAGCTTGTGTTTTAAGTTGAATAAAGCTGGCAATAACTGTTGCTTTGAATGTGCAGTGGCGCTGCATGTAGATATTGCCATGTAGGATTGTAACTGTAAGGAGGGAGAGAGATTAACTCCATAGTCTGCATCTTGGAAGAGACAATATAAATCTCTGTCCTGCTTTGAGCTGTGAATGCCTCTGTAGGAGTTATAGTAACAGACAAATTAGCATAATGTAATTGGCTGGCAAGGTCAGCCCCTCTCCAGGAGCATTAGCAATGTTTACTGTAAGAAGAGACAGACCAAGTATTGTAGGGTAGTACGTTGTCTGTCCTTTTTGAAGGAAGAATAATCATTTTGGACTCCCTGCATCACACACACTACCATATCTTATTAAATTTCAGACTATTATATTTCTGCCTTAAAACAAATAATCTAAAATAACAACAAAGAATATTCTTTACTATCACACAAATCTTTATTCTTTTTTTTTTTTGCTTTGAATCTCATTGAGTTTACTCCCCCCCGCCCCCGCCTCTTTCTCTGTTGAATAGGTTTTTGCTGACTGCTAAACTTACATATACATCCCTGCCAAAACCTAATAAATCTTCTTGAGAGGATTAAAATATCTGGTCTTACTACATAAGACACAATTAGTAAACCTGGGCAAACTTACCAGCTTTCTTCATTGAATCTTCTGAAGGCATGAAACTGAGCAAAGTTCTGGGCCATCTCTAGCAATCCAGACTCACTGGATTCAGCTTTGCAAACTCTTTCACAACTGTGTGTGAAAAACATGAGGTGGTACCTGATGCTTTGAAGGAGACCTTGCAGTGGGTCACAAACAGCACTGGCTTTTTAGCCCTTGATCTCAAATCTGACAATTCGTGCCAAGTATTTGGAATGACTTCAAGCATTCAGTTATGAGATGTTTGGGAGATGGCTTTCAGAATATTACACAGGGGTTGCATTGCTTTTTCCTATATACTAATCACCAGGAATGCTGAAGGTTATGGTGTTTAGAAGCTCTCTTCAGCTTAAGTCTTGAAAATACTGCCTGTGATGGGGAGTTGCCACTATAATTTTCTTAGAGAACTGGCAGAAAGGCTAAAACATGCACAGAATCACCTTCAGAGTGCTATCTTACTGGAAAACCTATTTCATTGTGCAGTGTGATCCAATGGATTTCCAAAGTGCAGTTCTTTCTGTGGTCTTCTGATAACAAAGAAAAACCCCAGACATCAATTTCTGGACATCCCAGCAGCTGTGTTTTGGGTCTTGTGTAGAAGTAATTTCCAAACTAACTGTAAGTTATGTGGGTTTAAAATGAGCAGCATTGTTATTGTGTTCAAGGATAACCTGCTCTTTAATGCCGATACCCAATTAGCTAGCCACTTTTGAGAAAGGAATCATGGTGCTCCTTGTGCCAGGCTGGCATTCCTGACCCTCTCCTCTCTCTCAACTCTCAGGTATCAAGTTGCTTTGGTTGCAAACATCCCACTGACATCCACTTTGTAGGCAAAAGCTGCCATTTGGAGGAGGGCACTCAAAATAACAGTTCTCCATGTGCAGCCAGGTTGTTCCTCAAGGATGCATGCCTGCCTTGTTTCCTTCATGGCTCAGCTGAAACTCCTGCTTTCCATTGCCTAAACTATTTTCCCTTCTTCTATGAAGTTGTCTTTCTCTTTGGGTTACACAATTACAGGAGGACCAATTGCTTATTAATTAAGAAAATGAGTGTTGTGACTCCCCAGGTGGAGCAAGGCCTCATCAAGGCATTTCAGAAGTGTGTGGTACTCTAAAGTAACAGTATGTAATTTCCCCAGGATGGCTCCACACCACATTTAATTAGTGTGACTGGGAGCATGTACATTGGGATGACTGTCTGGTAGCATTATCAAATAGAGCGCAGCTTGTTTGTTGTTCTCTCCATTTACTCCAGTTAGAAAAGAAGCTGTGCCAAATGTGTCCTACTTTTACAATTGAGAATCACCCCCTCTGCCACTACCGTCATATTAACCTCAATAAGACTTTTAACCTGGCTCTTCTAAAATGGCTTGCAATTTTTTATTGCCCAGATCTAGATGTATGGCCAGGAATACTTTAATTGGATCCAATTTTCTACAGCTGATGAGCTCCCCTTCTCTGAAGAATAGATCCTGCAGTGCTAGCTGGACTCGAGCACGCAGCCATTCTTTGTTTTTGCTAATTCATATGTCCTTCTATGATCTCCTGTTTCTAGTCACCAAAGAACTGTTCTTTTGTCTTGCTAATAGTATTCATCATATAACTCTTTTTTGTATTGGTTAAAGTGTTTTGGTTATGATGTCATTTCTGTAGGGTCAAAATTCAAATACGTTCTACTCTAAAGTCCTGTGGAGCTGTTCTCTTACCAAAAAACCCCTTCTGATCTGTTACTGCTGTATTGTATTATATTATATTGCCTTCCTAGGTATACTGTGTTGTCTCTAAAAGGTATTAGCTTCTTGTCACTTCCAAGCACTCTGTAGTTGTTGAAGATCCTTGTCCTGTTTTAGATTTAAGGCAGAAGAATGTGAAGTAGTTTACTCCAAGTCATGCAGTAAATCTGTGGCAGACTTGGGGCAAAAGGATGGTGATGCAGTTCCTGGTGTACCTGACCTGCAGAACACCTTTGGAGTCCAAGGAGTTGTATTTCTGATGTCTTCTGCTGTTCCAGTCCTTGGAAGCTATATGTCCCAACTCTGCACCAGTTTGCTTACTTGGTTTATTTCCTGTTAACAGTAGCTCTTCCTTCAGCGACCCCCAATAAGCTGTGCTTCAAGGCAGAAGTTGCATACCTTCCTCAGTGGATGGCCAACTCTGCTTTTTGCAGGAGAACCACTATCAGTTTCATATTTTTCCAAGTATTTGGAGAACACACCCTTGTAACATCTGTTTGTTTGTAGACCTTGCTGGACTCAACTGGAAGTGAACTTTTCTTAGCTAGAAGTATATTTAACTTTTTTGCTTTCTATATAGACAGTCTGATTGCTTTCCTAAACCCAGATTTTTGAAACTCTTATGGCTAAAAGATTATTAAATTTGTCTGAATGCCTCCAGTGGATGAACCGAAGTCTTTAAGTTCTTTCAGTCCAATATCTAGACTAAACCAACGCTCCTCTCTCAAAACATCAACCTAAAATTGACTGAAACAGTTGTGGATGCTGCAAAACTGCATGCTTGCCTTTGTGGCTACTTCCCAGGAGGTCTGGTGAATTAACTTGATCCCAGCTTCACACTTTGGTGTTCCTTGTATGATTTTTTTTTTTTCACTGATTAAGACTATTTTCCTACCAATCCACTCCACTGGTTAGGCCTATGATCACTTGTATGTAGCAAATAATCTGTTTGGATACTTCTTGAAACCACCATTGGCCTTTACTCCTGGACCTTCCCTAGCATTTCATTTTAGTCCCCGTGTAGTACTAGCCAGCCTGGCCCAACACAGCTGCTGTGATGAGTTGGAGTTAAAAGAATATTTAGGAAATGCGTTTTATTACCAGAGTAGCAGCATTTCCACTTGACTTCTTAGCAGAAAAGTTAAGCCTGCTGGTTTTTTGCTTGAAACTGCCTGAATAGAAAATCACTGGCTGTTGTGTTGTTACCATCCCTGTTCTCCTTTACCAACTGCCCTGTCTAAAAAAATGTTCTGGTCATTGAATGCAGTCAAGCAGCCATTGCTCTAACTCATGCATGATGCCAATAACTTATGCCAGTGAAATCAATGATGAGGATTTCAAGGAAGTTTTAAGTAAAAAATAACATTTAAATGCCAAAGTGCTGTCTCTGTGGATTTGCTATTAAGAGATTATAAACGGTTTGCATAATGTTGAAAAGCCTAGTGCACTCAGTTAGCAGTATCAAAGGCTTGTTTAAAGCAATTTCTGGAGGATTGCTGTCTTCCACCTCCTCCCCCATCCCCCCACTTTCTGTTTCATGATGGATAAAACCAAAACTCCTTACAATAAAGAAAGGAAAGCCAGGTTTTCAACTACCCTCTGACTGGCCTCCAGATTTGGCAGCTGCTTTTGGATGTCTAACTGCTTGTCCTGCACAAGTTGACATGCACCTACTTTGAGAAGGTTCTTTGAGTACCCACTTTGTATGTGCATTCTGTCAGACTTACAGAAATGAAATGATAGTGCTGGAAAAAACTCAGACCTTATAATAGGCCTTATAATACTGAGGGGGTTTCGTGTGGCTTTTTTAATCTAAAGTTTTCTGAAATCATAAGTATTAGATGCAGAGAAAGTGCAAAATACTGAATAAGACACTGGACTTGGAAAATAGACCCTTCCATTGAGTCCTGGTTTCTGGCTACACAAATCACTTATTTTTCTCTTCCTTCCTTCCTCTTTCCTTGCTTTGACTCTGGACTCTTAAGGCTTGTGGGCAAGTGTAGTCCGTCAATGCGTCTATACGGATTTTAGCACCGTAAGGCCTTGATTTCAACTGAGGTCTCTAGGAATTACACCTAGTAAGTGTACTGGCCATTGTCTTTTCAAGTTTCTTACTAGTGCTTCTCCCTTTGAAATTTATGGCAAGCTCCCTTGTTTACAGCAACCTAATGGGACCATAATTGGGTCCCCAAGATAACATTACAGATATAAGTCCGTTTTTCCTTAGACAAAGTTCTGTGGAGAATGTATTTTCTTATAAACATGCTTTTTATGAAAAGGTTTGTTTTGTGTTTATTGGTGTTCCATCTGCTCTAGAGAATACATTTGAGAAAAACTAGCTCCAGTATGGCATATAATATTTCATTAGCAGGCATAACCTTGTTTATTTGCTTTTTAAAATTGTATTTAGAAAAGGAAATCAGTTTGCACCGTTGACATGCTGCCAGGTTCCTGTTTATAAATGCCACAATAGGCAACTTGGAAGAAACAAAGTGGTCAGTTTATGGCTTTTGCATAAAGTGTGACAGAACTGGGTAGAGCCAGGCAGCCAGTTGTGCTCCCCTTGTCTTGCCGCCTCCCAGTGAGCAGGACATAGCCTGGCGCTAGCAGCGCACAACGCCCGGAGTGACCCAAGCTGGGCTGTGCACACTTGGCATTACTGGCGTTTATTTGGACAGAAGCAGCTCTTTGTGCTATGTTGCTTAAATGGCTGTCTTGGGCAAGTAATTGTGTATGAAACAAGCAACCCTGAGGAAAATGGGAGATATCTGTAGGAAACTTCAAGACAGAAGCATGCAATCTGATGTCATCTTTTCCCACAGAGAAGCTATTTCCTTTCAAACTTTGGTAAGACCAGTCTTCAAAAATTTCCTTCTCCTTTAAAATATGTTCATTGTATTTATTTCATATTGCTTTTTTCCTTTCCCCTAGTAAATGGTTTATCGTGGGTACATCTGGCATGCACCATATATTATTTACCGTGTATGTAAAGAAGATTTCATATGTCAAAAGCATAGTCTGGACAGATGTGCTGAAAAGGGCATGAGGAGGGTAGTGGGGGAAGAGGGGAGGGAATTGTGGAAGACAAGGGTCATCTTTCAGTATTCATTTCTACTGGTAATTAGAGGGCACTACTGAATGTCTGTAATTGGATCATGTCACAAAAATTAAGATAAATGTCCAAAAATTCTAAAACTCCTACATTTTGACCATAATATTAGGAGTCAGAGCATTTGCTTAAACCCACAGCCAAAGTGGAGGACAGGCAGGAAGGCTTAACTTTCCTCTGAAAGAAGTTCCTGTGTATTTTGCCCAGAAGATGTGAGGGAGAGACCAGAGATGATTCTGCACTCTGGTTACCCAAGGGGCAGAGGCCAAGTGGAGGCATGTCAAAGGTTGTCCTGCAGCACGAGCTGTGTTACGGAGATTTTGTGCAGGACTGTCACCCTTCAGGCAGTGGCCTTAAGAGGCTTAGTAGTGCTTAAATGGGCCCTTTGGACTTCAAGTTATGGTGGTGACTGCTGCAGCCTTGAGATGGCTTATACGTGGCTTAGCACTTCATATGTCTGTCCTGTCTCTTCTGCCATGCTTCTTAGTAGCACCATGTACTTTGCTGCAGATGAGCAGACGTGAGGTTTCATTTGCATCACTCAGCGTATCTCATAAAGTAACATAGTACTAGCTTTGAAAAAAAACAGGATAAAAAGATTATTTATGAGGGGCTATTTTTTTGCTTTGCCTCTTCATGTGCAGCTACCATATCTACATATAAGAGCAATTCATTCTAACAAAAAGGAAGTTTCCCTGCCATGTTCCAGTGTAGATATTTAGGATAAAATTTTGCAAAGCTCCTGCCAGCCCCAGTACACAAGTCTGATCTATTAATTAATGATAATTGTTCAGTAAGGCTCCAAAAAACTGAAGACATTTTGAAAACAGGACTTGGGTTACTGAAGTCTGTAGATATCTTTATAAATATTATCTTTTTTGTCAAGAAATTCTAGTCTCAGTGCTCTGAAGCAGTATTTGGGCAGTGGTTAAACTCTGGCCTGTGAACTGCTGGTGGTCGCAAAGCTGTGGTAAGTCATCTGCAGCTGGTCTGTGGAACCATCTTGCCTTAATTACACAATTTATGATAAGAGCACAGAGTGCTCTGTGAGAAATTCAGAGGGTTGACAGAGGTCTGTGATCCAAAAAATTGGAAACCAGTGGCCGAGGCTGATAAGCACAGATTCAAAGCTTTATGAGTTCAGAGAGAGCAATGTTTCCCTTCTTCCTCCATCTGCCTATCATTACCTGTCATTTTTGAGTAAGGAGTTTAAATTTTCTTTACATTTTTATCCCTAAGGAGATCAGCTTGATAACATTTGACTGAGCAGTGGTGCCCAGGGTTCAAGAAGTCAGGTATACTTGTACTGCTCCTGGCCTTTGAGTCTCAGCATTGTGTGGACAGCTAGCTGTGTCCAGCTCAGGGGCAGACTTTAGATGGGGCATGGGGGCAGGGAAGAAGTCCTTCTGAATTCTGGGAGATATCATGCCTGCTGGTTTTTGTTGTTGTTGGTTTTTTTTTTTCTTTAATGGGCCATTTTTATCAGGCAGCTGTTAAGTGACTATTTGCCTTTCTTTGAAATGTTTTGAGGAATAGATCCTTTGGCATCAGTTCTGTATTTTTATGTGTCAGCCTTGTTCAGTGACTTCATACCTCTCGCTAAGTAAGGGAGTTAAATGGATTTTAGCAGTCTGCAATAAGATCTTTCTAGTGTTTTGTCTGCATGCTTAATGTCACTACACAGCAGTTCTTTTCTATGTCCTTTTTTCTGCATCAGTGCTTTTTCTTATTCAAGCTATACAGATGTTACAGTTTAAAAAAAGAAAGTATTGCATTTCAATCTCCACCAAGTTTATGCTCTCCCATCTCTTGCCTAATGGAACTTTTTCCTTTGTCTGCTTTTCTTTTTTTAAGCCTTTGTAATAGACTTTTTTTCCCCTGTAATCCTTCAACTGCATTGGTAATCTGGTTCATTTATCTCTGTTTTCTTCCCTAGTTCCTCTGCTATGGTTGTTGGCCTTGGGTGGACATCAGGCTTGGTTCTGAGCTTATGGCAGTTTAGATGTTGCATGCTAGTAATGGATGGAACAGTTGTGATGGGATGGTGTGAGGGTGTTTTCCTTACACATTGGTCTGAATAAGGAGAAAATCATAAAATCATAGAATGGTTTAGGTTGGAAGGACCTTCAAAGGTCATCTAATCCAACTCCCCTGCAGTCAGCGGGGACATATCTAACTAGATCAGGTTGCTCAGAGTCCCATCAAGCCTGGCCTTGAATGTCTCCAGGGATAGGGCCTCCACCACCTCTCTGGGCAACCTGTTCCAGTGTTCCATCACTCTCTAATAAAAAACTTTCTAATGTCTTATCTAAATCTACCCTTCTCTAGTTTAAAACCATTGCCCCTCATCCTATTGCTACATGCACCTGTAAACATTCCCTCCCCAGCTTTCTTGTAGGGCCCCTTCAGATACTGGAAGGCTGCAGTAAGGTCTCCTTCTCTGGGCTGAACAACCCCAACTCTCTCAGCCTGTCTTCGTAGGAGAGGTGTTCCAGCCCTTTGATCATTTTTGCGGCCCTCCTCTGAACCTGCTCCATCAGGTCCGTGTCCTTCTTTGAAGGAAAATAAATGAGTTGGTGTTGTTTCTGGGGAGATTTGATAACTTTTGTTTGAGATTATCTTTTTCTTCTCTTGGGAGAGAATTCATAGAGACTGAGTAAGGAGATTGTATATAATTAAAATAATTTTAAGGCTGTTATTATTTGCCAGTTTTAGTCTTTTCCTTACAATAACGTCCTCCAAGTTTGTAAGCCGGCAGGTTCTTTGGGTGTGTAAGCAGCATGTGCAGTGGGTGAGTGTGTCACTGGTGGCTTCTACTCGTGTGTATTATATATATTGTGAAGTTATGGTCTCCATAAGCAGGCAAGATGCTACTGTACACTTCTTAACAGTGCACATGTAGCTGCCATTGAAATGTGTATCTTGGTTGCCCTGAATGCTATGTGTCTGTAGAGCCTCCTAGAAGACCTTAGTTTAGAAATACGTTTTCTTTCCCTGTAAACTGTAAAATATCTGAAAGTGGGACAGCTTAGAATTTTTATCCTTGTTAAAATGTTGCTATATAAATTCTAAAATATTGCTGTGTATTTGATTTCTTTTTTTTTTTTTTAATTGATTACTTTTCTCTTGAATTATTTGAAAAATATTTAAAGTTGCTGTTGGGGAAAATACAATTAAATGATTTTTTGCAGAATACAGAAAAAAAATGCAAAAATTTTTGTTTTAGTTTAAATGAATTTATATGTTTATTTTTTTCATGTCAAATATCACTTTAGAATTTATATAATACTCTGCAAAACTTATTTATGGTTATAGGTGACAGCTCTATTGATCTAAGAGCTCAGAACACTCCTGAATGAATCTTCAGTTTGTATAAAACTAGTATTTGCAATTTTCATTAAAACTGATAGTTAGAATAGTAGGAAAATGTAAGCTAGCTTTGGTTCAGAAACTAGCTCTTACAGTTTAAAACCACAAACAAACTGTTTGAAACTCAGAATGTTACAATGGATCATAAAGGATGGATCCATCTTCTTCATCTTTTGCCTTCAGTGGATCAGGATGGTGCTGTGTGACATGGATGGGTGTTCCTCTGGAAGATCTGGGGCTTAGTGGAAATGGTGACCGCCTGGAGTGGTGGAACGTATTTCACCCGTGTCTGCGGAGCCATCGTTGCTCTGCTGCGCTTGCCAACAGGGTGTGTGTTCTTGTGGAGCGATGTGTAATCCTCTCCACCAGAACATGGAAGTATGACTTCAAGAAGTTTTTAGCCTTTAGAAAAAATAAGTGTGTTGCCTACCCAAAGTTAAATGATTACATATGGGAGAAAAATGCTCAACTGTTTTCCTGAAAGTCTGAAGCTAAAATGGGGAATACAGTGTAACTGAGGAGAAGTCAAGCTGATGATAATCTATCCCCTTTCCTCTTGCAGCTAGAAAGACTGAGAATGAGCACGTTGGTTTAAAAGCAGTTTGGATATGGCTTGTTGGTTTTGTTTTATTATTTTTGAATGTTAAATACTTCTGGAGAGTACAGTATGAGCAATGGGCAAGGGGACCATTTCTGGGAAAGCTTCCAGTATTATAATCCTAGTTTCTGCTTCAGTGGGAGTGACTGGGAACTTTGAGGATGAAACTTAGCCCTAGAGGAAATAAATTCCTCTTGATTTATTGGGTCTTAATTAAGATCCATTAAATTAATCTTAAAGGCAGGGGATGTCTTCTGTATCTCTACAGCTTCTGACATGCAGGTGGCTTGTTCTCTGTGTCAATGTTTAGGTTCACTTTAATAAAATGGATAATAATAATAAGATCATATACCCTTTTCTAATGCTGAAGGACAGTTGTGAAGATCACTGAGAACTTTGTGTCCGTGTCATACTCTGTCAGAGTATGGATGGATCTTGGGAGTGTTAAAAGCAGAGGGAGAGTTCTGCCCATGTCATTGCTCCTGTTGACTTATTCTCAGTTGGAGTGCTGGGAACTCCCCACCTAGTATTGATTAATTTTAACCACTAGCTTAAGGGCTGGAGAAGAATGAAAAGGGGAGTCCAAGTGAGATGTTTTTCATGGATCCCTGGTGGAAGAGCATGGAAAACTCCTTAAAATTAGAGCAGGAAGCAGCCTATCCAAATAAAAATTCAGCTATAAAGTAGAGGTCTCTGTTTTGGCCAATGTTGCTGAATTTGTCCTGTTTCTATAAGGGTCCTGTTTCTGCAAGGAGCGTGTGAATATCCTATCCAGATCCATTCAGAGTCAGGTACAGAACTCAACACAGCAAGGCCATTTTGGGAGTTCTGGAGGCTGTCTACATCGCATGTGATGAGCCCAGTCTTGATGTGCTGGTGATATAGAATCATTCTGCCTGTCATGATGCATATAACCAGATCAGGCAGGCTTAGTGTTGGATCTATCATGCGTTACCTTCCTGACGTCTTTCAAAGCATAGGCATTGTCATTTAAGTGTGAACTTCTCTGTAAGTTCACAAGCATCTTACTGATGTAAATTATTCTGAGATTGCCAAATCCTTTTCTTGTGAATGTGAGAGTCATGCTGAGTTAGACATTTTGTTGGGAAATCTTAGGCTTTCTCTTGGCAGTATAGTATAAAGGTGTAGTTCCTTTCCAACAACAGCACTTGCATTACTGAGAAGAATAGATATCTGGGTGCATTGACAGGTTTTCATTCTCTTTTTGCTTTCCATACATCACATACTCAGCCTACTTTCTGAAAAGATACAGTTTATTGGAAAGTATTTAAACTTGAAAACAGTGTTACAAGTTTATGCATGTAAGCTAACAATTACAATGTCTTATGTGCAAACAAAATTTTTCATACCCAGCATAATTCATGTCATTGTACCTGAGACAGGTCTGGAAATATAGGAGAAAAGGAAAAGACAAGGAGAAGAAAATGGAAATACTGAATATAAGTTCACTTAGGGACATGGTTTAGTGGTGTTGATAGGGCCAGGACTAAGGTTGGACTCGATGATCTTGAAGTTGTCTTCCAGCCAAAACTATTCTATTCTATGATTCTAGGAGCACAGGAATCTGTTACTGAATCTTTAAGTTCTGCCCTGCATTGGTGCAACAAAATCCAGTCAAAATCTGGGCAAGTGCTGGGGTGCCACTTGTCTAAAGCTCATGATGGATTTACATCCTGTCCCTTCTCAGGCCTCATGGACTCATGGCACTGTCCATGTTTCCTTTGATGATCCTCCCATGTAGCAAATCCAGCTCTTGGGCATCTGTGGTTTGGACTCTGTAATTTCGNCCACAAGGGCACATTGCTGGTTCATGGTCATCTTGCTGTCCACCAGAACCCCCAGGTCCCTCTCTCCTACACTGCTCTCCAAGAGCTCAGTCCCCAACCTATACTGATACCTGGGGCTGTTCTTGCCCAGATGCAAGACTTTTCAAATCTTTTTCAAATCTTTTCAAAATCTTGTAATGATCAAAAAAGTCAGTGCAGTTTTGAATCCTGAATTAGATTTGGCTATTTTTTTTTTTATTTTTTTTTTTTAAAGAGAACAGATTTTTCAGCAGAGAACACTAACCCAAGTGACATTTTTATAGGAAAGTGGTAGATAAGGGACAACTTCTTTTGAAAAGATTCCATTTATATGAGCTTATTCTCTCTTACTGTCTAATGGTCATGACTTACTACTGGACTATGAAAAATTACAGTTAAACTCCTTGGTCTGGCCTTCTCTTGCATTCTGTGCTCCTAAGTGAGTAATGGAGCTGCTGGACCTGATTCATACTGTGTAAATTATTTACTGAAAGAGGAACTCGCAGCTGAGTCTTCATACTGGATGGATGGTCTAACCATGAGGCTGTAGACAGCAACTCCTTGTATGTTTATGAAGACTAGAACAACTCTGATTTAAAAAAAAACCCCAAAACAAAACAGAGAGATCCCTGTGTCCCCACTAGAATGGAAAATAACCTGGAATATATAAGAATTGGGAAATAGGGGGTTGACAACTAAGGTCTTTGATGTGGCTCCTCTAATTATTGGCTCCTTTTCCATGTGAAATGTCATCTAAAGGGTTCATTCTTATTTTGGTTCAGAATGCAATCTTTCTCTTAGATCTGGGATTCAATATGTTGTCTTCCTCTCCTTTCTCCCCATTTGATCAGAGCTCCAAGTTTCCTTTCTCACCAGCTTTATCTATTGTTATTTTGTGGGTTTTATGTGTTTCCTAGACAAATTAGCTCAGAAATCAGAATTTTGAATGAAATTTAACTTTATTTTTCAATCCTGAGTATTCCAATGGTCAGGAAGATGCTTTGCATGAGTCTTGGTGTGTAAAGGTGGGGTTTTTTTTTTTCCCTTTTCCTCAGCCTAGCCTGAGGTGACAATGGAAAGTTTATTTTCCTCTTACTAGTAACAATCTGCACGTTGATGCCTGATAGGAAAAATAATGCTCTCAACGTTATCATATTTTCATATGTATACACTATGGGTTATCTCTGGCTTGAGGGTTTTATTTGCTTTTAAAGACGAGCCAAGTCAAACCCTGCGGTTCAGCCACAGTATGGATTGTGTGTGCAGGCGTCACAGTAGAGAAGTTTTATTCCACGGTTCCTTCCTTAGTAGTATCCTGGTCTTTCATGGTCTTTCATGGCTTGTTTGCTGTGTGCATATGAGTTATCTCCGAATTTTTTTTAGGAGAACTTTAGAAGGGCTCCAAGTCACCTGAAGCAAAGGTTATATATGTACAAATACATTACTGTTTTTCTAGGCCTCTGGGATATTATTGCTCTACAAAATATGGAGGCTAATAGAAATGACTGTTTTGTGACATACCATGTACTGTTTGTTGCTTTGGGACTATAAAACTTTGCTTGTCAGTCTAAGCAGACACAGTAAACAACCCATGTAGTAAATCAAGGTGCTCTGCACTCACCACAGAAGTAATTTTAAAACAAAATACATACTATGTTCAGTTAGGAGAATATGCGCTAAATATCCTCATTCTAAATCATGGGTCAGAATCACAGAAGAGTGATTAATCAACTTGCGGGTATCTTTCCATTTATATTACCCTGTGAAAGTAAATAGTTATTTTTCATTTCTTTATCATTGTTGGTTACACCAAGATCTATTAACTTGGGATTTACCAGAAGCCAGTAACTTCATATTGTTGATACTTTCAGATTTCTAATAGTATTCCTACAGAGCATAAAACCAAGATAAGACATTTATTTCCTTTTCGTTTTCCTCCACTACCTCCCATTTCCCTTCTTTTCACAGAATATCTCCATGCATAACACAGTTGGAGGAGCAATGGCAGGACCTGGATCTCACCAGCTGACAAATACAAGGATGCCAAACCATGACACCAGCGTTGTGATTCAACAAGCCATGCCATCTCCACAGTCCAGTTCGGTCATTACACAAGCACCTTCCACAAATCGACAGATTGGGTGAGTCCATTTCCATTTTGTCATTTCTCCAGTTTTCTGCTTCCACCAGCTGCATGCAGGACCAGATGTTGTCCACATGGTTCTTGAGGTTACAGAGTTTACACTTGATACTGCCAGCACATGACAAGGACCTCTGCAACCAAGATGTGTTACAGACTCGGGGAGGGGCCAGGTTACTACATCTACTCCAGACCTGGGACTTTGGTTCAAACAGGGCAGAGTGCTGTACTTTCGGGGAAGTCCTGCTTTCTCCATCCATTTTTTTTTTTTTTTTTGGTGGTGTGTTTTTTTAATCTGCTTACATTCAAAGTTCATGTTGTTTCTATAACTGCTCTGGGAAAAAAGATTATTTCTGAAGCTGATCGTTTCACTTCCTTCAACGGGAATTCTGGGTGCTCAGTGGGATTGGGCTATTTCCTACGTACTCTGTTTAATTAAGGAATGCTAGAAGGCAAAATAAGAAGACCATCAAGGTAAATGGAGTTTGGCACAGAGACCTCTGTGAACAGTTGCTTGATCTGTGGTGGTGAATCCATATTTATTCCCATAAACTCACAGTATGGATGATTATTGTATTGGCTTGAATGCCAATTGTGTGCTCATGTTTGGAGACCTGTGTGAACAAAAACATCCATGTTTTGTACACTCAGTTACTTCAAGCAAACATGAGGTCCTCTTAAGTCACAATGACTTGTTTTTAATTATACAGAAACTTCCCAGATGGTTTGAGGGTACAGTTTTTCACCACACAACTCTGAGAATTTTGGGGGTTTTATACATGAAAACATATGGATAAAAAGATATACCAGTGGACTAAGAAAGAAGCCACAGTGTAGATTCATTATGTGTCATTTCTAATTTGGTCACATCTATTGTATGATAGGTGCAAAAGCGGTCTCTGTCACCAGTCATTGTCTAAATAATTGGCAAGCAACTTTTGCAGTCTCGAGAGCAAAAGCAAAAAATATTGGTATTGAAAACTCAAAATCCATGTATTCTTGAGTTTTCTTTCAGTATTCTTGGTGGCAGGGGGAGGACCACAGGCTCTCCATCTCTGTGCTGTGGTGGCAGGGATGGCCCATGGTACCTACTGCTCCAGAAGGGTTATCCAGCCATGCACAGGACACAGGTTCCGTCCTCTTCTGGCAAAGCTCCTCTACGTTCCTTTTTATTACTGCTTCAGGATTTGATTCTTAACACAGAAATGTGATGCTATGGGTCAGGTAAACATATTTGATAGATGTACCTTTGTATATGTTATGTATTGAGAAAACAGTTTCTTTTTCAGTTTTAGAAAGAAAAACAGCTAATGCCATTATTCGGGTTAAGGATAATTAAGTTTCTGTTCAAATTGTGACTTAATAGGTCTAGTAGTGATTATGATCCTAATTAAAAAAAAAACCCAAACAACTTTCAATACTCAGTGGTGAGGTGTTTTATATGGGACTGTACTTGGCTTCCAAACAATTGTTTCTATATAATGAGAAAAAAACTGCATGTGGTTTCGCAATACCCTGTCAGTCAGGTTTTAGGTTTGTGTTGGTTTGGGGCCATGGTGATTAGAATCTCCAAAGTTGGAGGGGTTGAGGATAAAAAGGCCTATTTCCTAGTTAGTGGTGAATGTCTCATTTGGGAAACTTTGTCATGGCATATCTTAATTCTCCCCTGTGACTGAATCACCCAAATGTTTGCTACATCTGAGTCTAAATTTGCTCTATTGAGAGGCAGTTGTCAGCATTTTGGTCTCTGTGTGAGTTGGTGTGTGAATGAGACTTGTGGTGTGACCTCTAGCATACTCCATTCCTCATTCTTCCCTTTCTAGGAGGTTTTTGGTTCATGGTGTGTCTTAGGAGATAATTGCTGCATTTCTTACTTCATCTACTTTCCAAAATGTTGAGCATCCTTGTTGTTTGTCATCTTCTCAGTCTTTTCCCTGTGGTGCCTGTTTTATTTATTCAAAGAATATATCTTGTCAGTTCCATTTATCTTCATTTTGTCCTTCTCAACATGCTAAGAATTACCTCCAAGACTCACTCATGAGGAATACAGACTGGACAATGGTTTCAATATTGGGTAACTGAAGAGAAATCCAGATGGATTGAGAAAATGTTTGCAACTTCTGCAAAGTTTAGAGGGTTTGGTTTGGCCTTATAAAGTTGAGACAGTTCAGTTTTTTTCTTTTCTTTTACAAGCCCAAATTCTGAGGTGCTCAAATCAGTGGTTTTGGGTTGGGTTCTCCCTTTTTTTAAAAACATCTGAAGCTGCCCCAAGGGGTAGATGAGTCCTTCCCATGGAGAATTGTGCCAGGGAATATGACTTTTAATGAGCAATAAAACCATCAGAGAACAACTGGGTAAAAGTCTCATTGAGTTCTGTAAGAGCAGGATCAAGCCCTAAAGATTATATAGAACCATCTTGTAGCAATATTCTGATTTTTATCACGACCACAAATATTTTAGTGTCAGACTATGGCCAAGCCACCTGCAAATGTTTGTGATGGCCTTACTCCAATGAAAATAGCGAACAGCAATGAAAGTCTTCATTCAGACCCTACTCATAAGCTGTGCTCTAGTAACAGAGAATGGGACCCACCTGTGCCCGCACACAGCTCGTTTCATGGTGAGGAGTGGGTGAGTTCACAGCAGCTGACATTCCTAAAGAGGTGTAATTTTTTCCTACTTTCTTTTCTCCTTTCCTTTTCCCTCCCTTCCCCTTTATCCCTCTCCCTCCCTTCATGCCTCTCTTTTTTTCCTATCCTCTGCTCTGGCTCTGGGGGCTTGAATATAACATGAGATACTGACACAGGGCATGGGAAAACTTGACAGAATGAGCGTTGTTGGGCAAGTCTTACTGGCACAGTATATATACACACATTGTTTCAGGTATTAAGCTTCAGCTACTACTGAACAGGCGTCCAGCCAGATTAATCAGAAAAAGGGAAGAGCTTGAAGGTTAATAGCTTAAAAAATAAGACAGGGTGCAGTCCCACTTTCCTCCCACTGTGTACCTCGGTTGAGAACAAACAGCAACATTATCATTACAGCAAACTGGCAGGTTGGTATAAAGGTCCCAGATAGTATTTATGTGGTGAGGCAGTCTCTAACCTCCTTACCATCCCTCCTCCCCCCGCCCCGCCCCAAGCCTCTAGGATGTGGGAGGAATGCTGTAACTAGTAACTACTTGTGCTGATGAAAAATCAGTTGAGGAACACTTAGCAGTGAAGGGTGTCTTTGGCTGATTAATAGCACATCATTTGAAGATAAGATACATGGGGGGAAATCAGTAAGGCATATGGAGGAAGGGGAAAAAAAATGATATAAGACATACATTTGTCAAAGGTATAGAGAGGCAGATAAGCTAAATCAGCTCAGGATATGGGACTATGAACTAGGCTGTACAATAGCAATGTGTGTTGTCTTTTTTTAAAAAAAATAATTCCATTTTCTTCAGTGATTTGGTATATATGTGAAAATTTTGGTCAGACAAACTGGTGACAACACAGCACACTGGTTGCTTTATCTGGACACATCTTTTGCTAGGTAAGATGGCTTTTTCAGACCAGCAAAGACTATAGGTGGCTGTAGCTCAACAGCTTGGTGTTCCTGCAGGAAGTAACCTGATGCGGTTTTGAGGCTAGTAGCAGACATAACTAGTAGTTATTCCAGCTTGCAACTCACTGGTACAGCTCTGTAGCTGAAAGGGAGCACGAGAGGATTGAGAGTTGCCACAGATCCAACAAGTCGTTAACGTTGCACTAAATGGAGAGGGAGACACAGCTCCAGTTTCGGTGAATGCAGGCACCAAAGTGAACATAGAACACGAACCATGTGATGTAGATTATCTGTTTTCAAAGTGTTGTAGAGCAGTTTAATCAAGATAAGATGGTCTTCTTGGCACAGCATCAGAAGGGAAAAATTGCAACCACATTTGGTGAAATGCAAGCAGGTAGGAGAAGGCAACAAAAGGGGTTTGGAAGATGCCTGTGTGCTTTTCTGTACTGAAGAATCATGGTACCAGTGGGAGGACAGCCTTTCAGTCCCCACATGTAACATTCACTTTAACACCTATGTGTTCCTTTCTGTTCCTCTTTCTTTTCTCTCATGATGCTATACGTCTCTCTCTGTTTTCAGTTTATTATCTCTTCATGGAGTTGAATGCTTTCCAAATAAAGGGGCATGGAAAATGGAGTGATCAAGAAAACTGCATGTTACAAGACTAACAAAGGTTTGCTGACACAATGGAGGAGGAGACTCATTGTGGCTGACCCTGGAGATTTGGAAAACGACATAACATTCTCAGCTGTAGTCCTAATCTGAGGGACCTGAGATGGTAGAAGGACAGGGCTCCTCTGTCCTGGCAAGCACAGAGTTTTACCTTAGCAGCAAGCTATCTGAGACTGCACCTACTGGTTGAGTTCTCAGAGTATCCTGCTATCATCCTTTGTAGCTTTAGGAAACAAAAAAGACTGCTCTAAGAGACATTCATGGGTGGAAATGCTTCCATAATGCGGCTAGTTCTGGAAGGCATTTGGAATAGGCTGGCAACTCAGAAAGGTCTTTGTACATGCCAGAGAAAGTCTCTCTTTAAGTTCCTAGTAAGTTGGAGGAGTGTGTGGCATCAAAAAGTGCTTCTATTAAATTCAAAGACCAGTTCCCTTTCCAGGAAACCTGGGATAAAAGCCTCTGTTCCAACTCATGTATTTGAACTGAAGCGCCACAGTATGTTGTGAGATGAGAAGAAACATGCAGTGAGAGATGAAGTATCAAATGACCTCTCAGTTACTTGATCAGGTCCATTCTGTAGCCTTGATTGTGCAGGATGTAAGAACATCAGTTAGATCACTAGAATGGGAGGAAAATGGAGAAGTGGGAAGAGAGTATCTGACAGTGTTGTTCTGTCCAAATATTTTTTTTTTCTGTTTTTGTACTCAAAGTTGGGCTTTATTTCCTGTTTAATGCTCCTGCTTCTTTTTCTTCTTTTTATGCTAAGGCATGTTTTCTGTAGTCCCTTTACCCCACTGACCTTGACCAACCTTAAAATGGAATCCCATCAAGCCACACGTGTGCAGCAGCCACAGGTCTCTCAGAAGCTCAGATGAATTACTTATGAAGTTATTACAAGTAAACAGTTCACAGAAACAAGTTGTCTCAGCTTATGGATAATAGACAGGGTGATGTGGGAGAAAATGGAATCTGATGGATGGATCTGCTCAAGCTGTTTCGTCCTTTTTAGCTAGCTGCTGCCAAGTCCACACGTTGACCTGCAGACCAAACCATGCCGCTCTGTGTGTGATGCTTGAAAGCTCTGTCTGCTCCCCAGCCTCCCCTGTTGTTGTTTGCATCGGCGTGTTCTGGAGCTACTGACTCAATCTCTCCTGACACTGCTGAGTCAGGAAGAAAAAGAGCAAACAGCACCCATCTGTGTGTCAGACACAGCACAAAGGGGTGATTGTTCACAACATCTCTCTTCTATCCTTAACCACGTAGTCCCATGCCTTCCCAAAACCTCTTTTTTGCTGTAAGGTCTAGGGAGGGGTTGGAAAAGTACAGACATATATCAAGATGACTTTCAGAGGACTGAAAGAAGGATCATTAGCCAGGTAATAAATAGCCTGTCAACCAGGAATGGAGACGTTTTAGTGTGTTTCTTATCTGACTTGAAGTCAACTGTTATCCTGAAAGTTATGTGCTCGTTACACATATTGGTCAAATTCATTAATGAACACAGTATTTTATGCCTCATTTTCTACTTGACAAAAGTCCTAAGCTTGTTAGAAATGTTGCTTTTTCACAGCAAGAACACACACACAAAATGTTAGGGATATTGTGTGACTTGCTGGCCATGGACTCTTGCGAGATGTAGGAAAGGGAACCCTCACCCAATGGGTGTTTCAGGTAGGCAGTGAAACCATATTCAACCCAATTCTTATGTAAGTGGTTGCTAAGAAATGAAACATGATGTTTCTGTTCTGGAAAGCTTGTCCTGTTCAAAAACTTTAGGAAAGTCAGATCAGAATAGCATCCTGCGCTCATAACTGTATTTGAACAGAAATAGTGAGCTTTCATAGGCTTAGGTTGGCTCTCACATCAGAGTAAATCATAAATAGGACTTAAATATGATACACAGAACTTGGAGAATACAGCATTGATTGCTTGATTTTAGTGGCTGGTATCTCTTACGTACCTCCCATGTATATATATAAAATACACACTGTATAAATCTTCTTTAAAGGTGTCATCAAAATTTATAGTCTGAGCTTCTGATTTATATGACTCTTTGAAGTAAACCAGATGTAAAATAATTTTTGGATGGAAGAGGATCTAGGAGTTGCACTGGGTTTGATGCAACAGATCAAGGTTTCCGAGACCAGAAATGATCATTAGAGCTCTGCAGCCGAATCGCATAGCTCTGCTCTTCATCACAGCTTTGCACTTAACATGTCCTGATGCATGATTCTAGTATGTGTTTTATCCAAGTGTCAGCCTGTTTGACAGGTAGCTAAGCTGCAGTAAAACACTAACTCAAACAATATAGACTTTGTTTGGTGTAAGGATTTTTCTTTTTCTTTTTTCTCTCTTCTCTCTCTTCTCTCTCTTCTCTCTCTTCTCTCTCTTCTCTCTCTTCTCTCNTCTCTCTTCTCTCTCTTCTCTCTCTTCTCTCTCTTCTCTCTCTTCTCTCTCTTCTCTCTCTTTTCTCTCTTCTCTCTTCTCGGGAAATAGCAAGCTTTGGGATGCTGCTTCATACCATGTCAGTTCAGAGAAGGGCCTAGGAGTGGCACAAGGGCTATGAATGAATGAGTAAAAAGTGAAAAGCTTTATGTGCAAAGAACTCTGATAAAAATGCAGTTGTTCACTAAGAAGTTACATTTGTATCTGTTTCAGTACAGAATTGGCATTGATGTGCTGAACAGAAATCACCTCAATTTTAGATGGTTTGTCTTGCCAGCGTGTTGTTGAATGCTTTCAGAGGGATATAAAAGCATACTGTAAGTTAGTAAAGTGTTAATGGTAGGGTTTAAGCTGGTACCTGGCTGAAAATCAATTACAATAGTTCAGAAAAAAATGCTTGGGGGAAAACCACAGAAATTATAGATGTGTAAAGTGTACAGATTGTATTTTACCACTTGTAAAAGTAGGCCTCCCTATTAATTGATGAGTTAGTTTTAGAAATCAATGGCATAGTATGGTCCCATGTAAGGCATATATATGGTTTTATTAATACTCATGGACAGGCCAAATACACATTTGAAAACAAAACAAAATACAATTTAATTCAAAAGCATAGATAAATCTAAATGACATCACCAAAATGACTTCTTTTAAACAAATGAAATGATGCTTAATTTAGAAGGAAGAAAAAATTTAAAGAAATCTGTCATTTTGGAGACCTTCTAGCAAAGTTCCACATGGTAAATCATAATTTTAAATTATCTTAGCAGTGTTTATTAAAAAATTGCTGAGATGAACAAGGAACTGGTGGCTAGATAGGTAGATTGAGAAGCATTGGTTTTAATGAGTGCAGGAAGTGTTCCTTGGAAGAAGGAACAAATTAGAGAGTGTTTTTTAGAAACATTTGCTGCTATGAGGATCTGTATTCTGCCAACAGAGACCTTTTTTCCGAACTCACATAAATGAACTGGAATTTTGCCAGCAAAGAAGGGGTTGTGTTACTCTGGTTGTAGGATCCAGGTCCTAATTGGTTTATGAAATGAAGGGGACAATCTTTGAGCTATTACCAGCTTCCTCTGATGCAAGCGAAGTGAATCACAGCTGTTCTGATAGGGTCCATAAAAACCTGGCAAAGTAATAAAATGTTTTCGCTGGACAATTCTCCAAATGAGTGAAATCCAAATCCCCAGCTTATTTGAGTCTTTAGAAAATTGTATATACTTCCTGGGGAATTCTGATTTATGTTACATTACTTTTATCTAGTTCTCTAACCACATTATCCAGGCCAACCAGTGCTGTAAATGTAAGGGTTCAAAGTAACATTCTTACTTCTTTTTAACACTACAAATTGAAATACAGTGTGTATTTATAAAACATTTCTGTTAATTTTGTACCTTTTCTTGCTTGTGTCTTTATAGGTTTCTGTCCCTCCCAATCTCTTGCCTTTTTTTGTGAGATAAATAAGGCATAGTCAGCATCAAATGATCCTAGATGGAAATTCTGGTGTTTCTAGCCCCATGATTTCTTTAATGAAAATAGTACCTTTTGGTCTTTAAGTTTTCTTCAACTTAAAATTTTCTAGACCTGGTTAGAAGACAGATATGTTAATCCTGACTTCTTAGCAGAGCAGTTGTTCTGAACCATTTGTTCGGTTCGTGGTAGTTTTGAGGGTGATTATGTACCTCTAATAGTCCCTAAAGATCCCTGGAGTGGATTCAAGTCCAACCTGATGTTTTTTATATCATTGTGTATGTTGAGGAATTCACAATTTTTCATGAAGGCTATTCAGTGTTTGTTTAGAGTTCTGTACTTCTCATCATTCCTGGTGTTAAGCATTTTTATTTAGGACCTAGATGTCTTTGAATGTATCCTTTTTTGGTTTTGTAGGTTTTTTTTTTCTTTCCCCTCAGAGAAATGTCTGTGATTTCCAAGGCAAAGACAAGATGACCCCACCTTTGGAAATAAGAGGACCTAAAAAAGAATACAAATAGGGAGCATAATGCTAAGTTTCTTGAAGAGTAATAAGTTGGGTTTCAGGTTGGTTAAATTTCAGCTGATTGGGCTTGAAGCTCACACCGCTGTGAAGACCCACTTTCACACCTGTAGCTGCACATTTATGTGACATATCATTGAAGCTTCACACTTTCTCTTCAGATGGTGCCTGTTGCTTGTTGTCTTAGATAGGCTGCTGCCTCTGGTCTCTCAAGAGTGGCCATGCTGCTACACTTCAGCTGCCAGGTGCTGTTGAGGGAGACTGTGACCCTTTAAGCACTTCAGAAGCAAGTGCCAGTTACAGTGGTATATCTGGCTTCCTCTTCTGACAAGTGGTTTCTCATACCACAAGTCCCTGGCTTGTAACATGCAGTAGGGTTTTCCCATGTATTGCATAGGAAGTTAAGATGCACAGATCTGAATGGTGATGCTCTCCTGGAGAATCTGGGCAGAGCTGCATGCAGAAAGCTTCCCTGACATACTCATGGGTAAAGCTTGTGTCCTCAGCAAGTGTTTTTGTACTGTAACTGAAAACTGCCCCTAGAGAAATGAACTGCTGACTTAATGTGCCTGAAGGAATCTCTCTTTGGATATGCTGGACTTCATTAATTCATTACTGCTGCAAGTTGTTGATGTAACTATTTTGGGCAGCACATGTAAATGAGCATTATGAAAGTGGGCAAAAACAGCAATAGTTGTTAAATAGTCAAATGAGAAGGTCTGTTAAACTCAACAGGCTGTTATGGATGGCTTATCCCAGTTGAAATACTGTGACAATATTTGAAGAAATGAGCTGGAACTGGTAAACAAAGGAGACCAAATTTGAAACAATTTTTCATTATTTTTCTCAATTTGTGCTTGTTTCAAGTGGTTCTCTTAGTCTGAGGTTACATGGCACAGGGATTAAACTAAATCCCTACTGAAAATATGTGGCCGCCAGATTATACAATCAGAGCTGGTTAATACATACAGCAAATAGAAGAATTGTGTGGTAAACTTTACCTTTTTACAATTAATTTCCTTTGTAGTCTGTTTTAATTTCTTCTCTCTCTGGAGTCCATTCCAGGGCCACAGAGGAAAGTTATCTAGAGTGTCTTTGAATTGGTTGTGATCTGTAGGGAAATAAAATAGGAAGCAGAATAATCTCTCTTAGTAGCAAAGAAAGCTGGAAGAAAGCAGTCAGTGAGTTCCCTTTGTGCCATACTAAATGGATGTGGAGAGAGATAGATTCTGGGCTCCATGACAGGGAAGAAAATCTGTACTTGTTTCCAGATTTTCCCCTGGCCTCTGTATAGTTGAATTGTTACAATAATAAATTTGTGACTCAGAGGATTTGTTCAAAATCTATATAAAACATAATAGGCAAAGTTCATTCCAGAAGCCATCAAGTGAAACTATATTTCTCTGTGGGGAAACCTGAGGTCCCTTCCAGTCTGATCTTTTTCTGTACACAGCCTAGTAGCATGGAACTTTGTTGCATGTTAATGCAACATCAAGGGTTGTAGGGCCCTAACTCCTATAAAGCAAATGCTAGAAACAATATTGGACCCAAGCAGAACCCATAAATGCAGAGGGAAGCAAAACCCCATATATAAATGAAAGCAGGCATTGAGAACAAAACCAAAACCCCACATTTCAAACCTCAAGAGAAAAAAATCTCAGTTTTTATTTTGAAAGGAGCTACCTTGGAAATGTTCAATTTTTCCTTATGACCAAGTTGGGAAGCTGTAAGATGTGTCCTAAAAGACAATGTAAATGACTCCAAGCCAAAACAACTCTTCCATGTTGATAATAAAACCCCACCACTGAGGTATACATTTCCTTCTTACTCTTCCTGCTTTCCCATTATATGAACAGGAAAGTAGAGACACCCCTGCCATGTTTACAGACCCTGCCTTGTTATTTGTATGATGGACAGAGAGCTAAAAGCTGTGTTGCTAACACTGCTTATTGAAAAATCTGGAGCTAATTAAGGGACCTCATTGTTAGTGCTCATATGTTCACTGGTGGAAATTACTTGGGAGAACAGTTCTACCAGTATAGAACAGTGCTCTGTAAGAGAACATGACAAAGGCAACAACAGCTTTGGGGGAATGGGATGAAAAATATTAATGTAAAAAAATTTACTATATTGGCTTTGAAAGTCTTTTTTTAATTATCTTCCAGTGGGGAAAAGAGAATGTAATTTGCCTGAACTAGATGATGACTTGTAATGCTTTTACTTGTTACTGGTGTATTTGAACAAAACTTATGAATTGCAGTAGAAGTTTCAGTTGAGTAATCTTCAATATTGGGTTATGTTATTTTATTACTGGGTCTGCTGAGTGTTCCTTTCTATGGTGTCTTCATCCAAGAGCTATGGGCACTGTGAGTCTTTTTCATGCTACTTTTTCAAAATTGAGGCTGTGCATTTCAAAACCAGAAAGCAAACTACCCAGGTGAAGGGACATTTAGTATTTCAGCACACTGCTCCCTTTCTCCCTATTTCTCCTGAGTTGTCTGCTCTAATTCCAGACCTACTCTAACAGGCTGATACAGATCACAGGATAGGAGGTGAGAATAACTGTTACACAGTGCCTTCCTTGTTGTTGCTGAAATAAGGTGTGCTTTTCTGGAGGAGGGAATATGGCAATACTCTTGTTTCACTCCAGCAAGGCATATGGCGCAATGCGGTGCAAGAGAGTTGATGAGTAGATGATGAATCGTTGTCATTAAGGCAACAGAGTGTATTGTCAAAAGAAACAATCTGAAATCGGTTGAAGATCAATCTCTGAACGTTGCAGGCTTTGGTGTTATTTCTGTTTGCAGTTGTTTCTGTATTGTGTGTTGGATGCATTCTCTGTTTTGACAATTGCTGTGACAGTGCAAGGCATACATATGTACACATACTTCTGCTGTGTTTTTAGGATATGTGATCACTTATGGTTGCACCTAGATGCTCTCTTCGCCTCTGGTTCTCTGGTTTTGTGGAGTTGCAAGGAGACACAATCTTTTACTACAAGTTGTGACATTTCCACTCCCAATGCATGGTGGCTCCAGGGTTCAAACTTGCAGCCTAAAAATGAACTAGGCTAAAGGGCAGTTACTTTCAAGAATAAAGCCATGTACTGTAACTGAGGGTAATCAGTTTGGATCAGATTTGCAGATTCTTTGTATTAGCTTTATCAGGTTGAGCCATCAGAGAGCAGATAGGCAGGTAAGACCAAAAGACCTCTGAACCCAATTAAAGTTGTACCACAAAGAAATCAAATTCATGTGGTTTCCATTTCAGAAAGTTACATTTGGTGGGCTGTACTTACTTTTATTCTGTAACCTAATGCAGACCATGTGAACATTTGAAACGCTTTTAACAGTTAAACCAGCTCAAATAACACAGAACCAGAGCAGCAATAAAGAATGAATTAAGACTGATTGCAACTACAGCCAAATTTTTTTACTCTTAAAAAAATATAAAATGAGTGATATATTTTAAAACTATCATATATATAGTAGTTTTGTCTTCAACTCTTAGCGTGACATTAGCCATTCTCTTATCTTTTAAAATAAATGCTTAGTTTAAAAAGCAATCCTAACTCCACAGTATTTTATTCGCAGTGTTTCAGGGTGAGTTTGGATGTGCTGTGGAACCACTGATATTCCCGTTGATGCACATAGTTTGGGAACTGGTCATACAGCTCTGAGATAATCCTGAGGAGCTGACATTTAAAATACGTGGCACAATAACAGTACAAGTATGTGAGAATAAGAAAACAGGTGTTTTATTTGCAGTCTCTTTTCTTAAAACCGATAAGATACGTGTGCAGCTTTTTGTTCAAAAACGCTTTTTGCTCGCTGACATTAGATAGGCCTTACACGTGGAGCAAATAGACATTCAACTGGTGCAGTCTGTGTTCAGTTTCTCTATTTGCTGAACAAAGAGACTGAATGAAAGTTCTGAAGCCTCCAGAAGACCTGGAAGGTCTGGAGGTGGACGGTGACAAGTATGCCTATGTCCTACATCTAACTTGAGGAAAGTGATGGAGTTTACATCCAAAAGGAACAAAATGACTGGCTTGGTTAGCACCAGGATCATTCAGTTGGATCAGTTTCCTCAGTTTTTGCTCCATAACAACAATTTTCCAGGACTTTGGGAGGTCTTTGGCATTGAGGAAAGAGATCAGGCCCACGGCTTTTGTCTGTTATATTCTCTCCTAAAGGAAGAACTTCCTAGGGCCCCAAGCCTTTCCTAGTATCTCCAAGACACTGAAACACAAACCTCGTGCCATTCTGCGTTTTGTCACAGAGCCACCTGGCTATCAGCAACTGAGCCCAGCTTCCTGGTTCCAGAGCACAACTGCTCTCCTGAGTGGATATAGCTCCTTTCCTCCAACAGCTGTCCTGATGTGCCTGTGTATAACAGCTTTCCTCACTGCTCCTCATGTAGAGCTGGCTGCTCTGTTGTCTTTAGCCCCCCCTTTCCCATAAGCTTTTGGGGCTGTTGTGGCAGAGAGTGTGTTCAAGCACAGGGCTCTCAATTTGGTGTGATTGAAACCTAAGGTTATGTATAACCAAGACTTTTTTTGTGATTGCTTTTCTTTACACTGGCCATAGTCAGCAATTCCAAAGCTCTCCTCCACTCCCTGGGGTGAACAGCTTGAAGATCTGTTCTCATGCTTACTTTCCAGAAGAGGCATTTAGAAAGGAAAGATCTATATTGATAGATTTATTTTAAAAACCTTAGTTAAAAATATAGCAAAACACTTGTTTTCTGTAGAGGAGTGTCCCTTGTATCCCCATTCCCAAGCAGTGGCTGAGGTACTACTCATGAAATGCAAGCTGTTTTGAAGTGTTAATGTGGAGAGCTGAGGCTGTCATTGCTAATTCTCAGAAGTGGTGGGACTGGAAGAAAATCTCCAACTGAACCAGTGCATAGAGTTCATTCTACTGTGTGGGGACCAGAAATGGAGTGGAAGGGGACACGCTCCTGGCTCTCTCTCACTTTTGTTGTATACTGGGCTTGCCAGGGTAATTCAAGACTCTTGGATGGAATGAGGAAAAGTGGGGTATGTCCTGGGAAGGTTAAAATGGGAAAATGGCTGCTACTTCTAACACTGTCCTCTATCACTCAGAAATAAATAGAAACAGAAGATTTTTGTCAAGTTCCTTGGAGATCAGACATTGTAAATGGGGAAAACGCTTAAGTTCTGATCATAAGAACAAATTTGATTATAGATCAAGTCAAGTGGATGTTGGATGACAGACAGAAAGCAGTGTCAGAAATTAATAAAGTGCTGGCCTGGACCTAGGAGAGTTCACTTTGGTTTCTTGTTCACTACCGATTTCTTTGTGATCTTTGGCAAATTTGTTGGCCTCAGTTCACCAATTGTAAAATACGGAAAGAAGTACTCCTTCACCTTCCAGGAATGTTAAAAGGAATTTAGATATTACAGGAGCAGAAAGTAGATAGGTTCCTCTGATATAATTAAACATCAGGAATTTTTCTGAATATATAGTTCCTTGCCACAGAAATAGAGAAGGATGACAGTATTATGTAATCTTGTCTAAAATAATGTACTATTAATTTCCTGGAAGCTAAAATGTACTGTAGAAGATGCTTTAAATAGAGTGAGAAAAGTCAGAGTGCTTATACTAGACTTTCTCCAGACGTTGTGATAATCGAGTCCCTCCCATGGCAAAGGGGGATGGACTAGATGATCTTTAAAGGTCTCCTCCAACCCAAACCATTCTATGATTCTATAATTTCCTTTAACTTTTCAATATCAAGGTAAAACAAGCTAATAAAGATTAAGAGTTGTTTCAAAGGAGTTCAACATATTCAAGTGTAGAAAGATTTTAATCCTCTTTTCTTTTTAGATTAAAATAAATCTGTTAATATCCTATTGAATCTGACATAAATTCTGCAAACACTGATTTTTCTTTTTCAAAAGTATTATTCTTCAGTTATTTTTTTTGTTTCTCATTCTGGTTAATTAATGCTATTACAGTAGTCCCCAAAGACTCTAAAACAGGCTCCATTCTTTGCAAAATACTAAAAAAATGAGTTTTATGTCAAGAGAAGTACAAGCCTACAATCCTTTCCCTTGTCTTCAATCTCTCTATTACGTTCTTTCTTCTCTTTAGAAGGTATGCATTCATTCATCATCTTTTGTATGTGTATGTTCTCCTTGTTTTCCCTAGACTGGGCTGTTCAAACTGTTTTAGAGGCAGACAGACTCAGAGGAAGCTTTCCATCCTAATTCTTTCCATTAATGAAAGTTATGAAGCACTGCCAGTGTGCATACTGCCTGTAAAACAGAAGTGAAATGAAAGCAATACATTTCCCTAACTTCCCTCCTTCCATGGGGCAAGTTGGACATGCAACAGATAAAAGTGACACTATGATAGCAAATGTTAGAGGCACATCCATGCAGGCAATTTTAGAAAGGAAGAAAATTAAATTTCCCCATACATCCAAAGGAGCTCCTTTTACTTCTCCCTAATGGAAGGAGCCTGTTGAACTCCATGAGAATTCCTCCATTGCTTTCAATGGACAGGCTGCCTGGAAAGGTGGTTAGAGACTATAGAAAAATGCTGTATGTGCTCTCAAGACCAACAAATATGAGTTTCTTGTTAGAGTATGAGAATACTAAGCTAAAGGCGTAGGAGAGGAAATCCTTTACACCATACCCTGAAGATATCTAGCTTCTATGGGCATGGACACATGTGGTGGGTTTACCCT
>VYZX01020813.1:20674-51207 GCA_013401335.1 Brachypteracias leptosomus | reverse complement strand
CAAATTTAATCAAATGAAAACGTCTGTTTGGATTAAACCCCTTCGAGCACAGGAAAGTATATGAAGGAGCCCTCAGATTTGTTCTAAATGTCTCCTACGTTATGGCCACAGAAAAGGATTCTTCATAACCTCACCTGCTTCAGGGAGAGTATTTTTGAGGTAGGAAGTCAAGAGAATGTGGGGTGGGATTAATCTGGTTTTGCTCATTTGATAGGCAGTTTGGGGTAGATACATGCCTTTTTTGCAAAAGGTCTTCTAGAGGGAGAACACATGGGTTCTTCCTCACCTCTTTCTTTTCTCTAAATACAGTGGTCTAAATCTGTTTCATTCAGCAGTTTTGGCTTAAGATTTATCCTCCTGATCAGAAAAGAGTTGAAATCATGAATCTACAAGGGTCAGTATTATTATCTTGGACTGCAGGGGTGATTCAGTTGACTTCTGATAACACTATACATATATAAACAGTTCACTACCAGCAATAAGAGGGATGTCTCACTCCTTGAATTAAGAAATTTGTTGTTTTCTGCATTTCAGCAATAATGTTGGAGTAAGTCTGCTGCTGTTACAAGTCCCTATCAGTGATAACTGGAAAGTCCTTATGGTAATACATATATCACAATTCTCACTTCTGCTTGTAATATCTTTAGAATCAAGACTAATGCTCCTTCGTCTGCACCAGATAATTAAGTATAGACTTGATTTCCATTTCAGAAGACTGTCTTTTCTGCCCCCGCCTCATATGGAAACAAGGATAAAGCCAATTTTTTTCTTTTATTAGTTTAGAAAGGTAGACTGTTCCTAATATCTTTTGCTGTGATCTAACAGAACTGCAGTTTTGTGGAGTTTCACTGTAGTCAGTGAAGACCTGTAAAGTGATGGTTACTGAAGAGCTGATGCTGTATTGTTAGTCTTTAATAAAGTTCATGGGAAACCAATAATTAACAATCATTAGGTCCATGTTAACAGACATCTCTCAGAGTGAATATTTTTACTTTTGAAGTGTCTGGCAGCATTCACTACCAAACTTTATGATTCATGGCTATAGTATATGACAGCTCTCACAATAGCCTTTACACGCAAAGCTCTTGCCGTTATTGTAAATCCATATCTCTTCTTGGATATGAAGTGAGGTCAAAGCCCATTTTTTCTGCTGCTGCTCTTGTAAGCCTCTCAAAAATAGTGGCAATTTTGACATTTCCCACTCAAAGCAGTACTACAGTATACCATTTTATCTCACAGAAGTCTCCAAGGGCACACCAAGTGTTGAAACTAATGATAGGGAAGTATGAGCCATGGAATTCAGCTTTAGAACTAAGATTCACCCAGGCTGAGAAGTGTTTCAAAGGTTTTCTTTGCATTCTCATTCTAACCCCTGTTTTCTACTAACTTGACAGTTACAATTTTTGCAAGATAATCTTTTGTTGAATGTCCTTCAACACTTTTACCCATTTTTACTTCCTCGGTGATTTACCAAATATTCTGGAACAGATACTATCTCTTTTGGCAAGGGAGGATATGTGCCAGCAGCTTAGAGAGCAGATATGTTGTTAGTTGCAGAACAAATACAGGCAGCTGGGATTGATGGTAGTGCAAGAATGCGTCTAACTATAGAGCAGACCTGTCTTATTGCCAAACTTGTAGCTCCATCCATTTCCGTAAGTAAGGCAGGCTGTTTAAACCAGGAAAAGAGCCAGGTGCCATAATATTTTTCTTTTCTGTCAAAATCTAGCCCCAAGCAGTTGAAAATCGGCCTGTTTGATGTACTGTAAAGTTAGATTAAAAATATGTACAGCAGGGTTGTTTTCATTTACCTTCTGGATTTCAAGCCATACATACCTAAATCTCAGTTTTATATTATTTCACTGCTGAGTTGTGGTGGGAACATACTTCTTTGGTCATGAAATGTGAAAATTGTCTTGTTACTATATGACTTCAGAAGTTGGCCTTAAAAGGAAAACCAGCATGATATTGTGATATAATCATATGATGTCTGGTTTGTTGGGGATTGGAACTGATAATATAAAAAATAGCAAATGTATGGATATTGGCCACAGGAGGTCTGAATTCAAGCCTCACTTGCCAGGCCTGCAACAAAGTCACATGTAGTATCTGTTAGTTAGCAGACAATGTAATCTGTAGGACATGTTTACCAGCAGATTGTAATTGCTCACTCCTTCTGTAGTTATTATGAAGAAATGAATGACTAAATGACAGGATACTTGAGTGTTATACCTTCTGTCTATCTGTACTTGTAGTACAAGGAGAAGAAAGTGAAGAAAATTACAAGAAAATTATTCTTGATTATGAAACTTCTGATTGATAAATGCTGGTAAATGCAGAGAGGGGAGTGATGGCAAAGATTCAGCGATATAATTAGGAAGTTGTCTACTGCTAAGGTAGCACGAGATTTAGAGACAAACAAGTGCTTACTTACATATCATATCAAGAGTAACACGTCATTGTAGAAGCAGCCAAGCTTCTTGGAGAAAATGGGAATAATTCAGCATCTGGTATGGAAAAGATACTGCAAAAACTGTAAATCAGCTTTTTCCTTTTACTGCTACTAAGTGAAAGGTTTAGATTTCTTTTTGCAAGGACAGAAAGAGATTTCCAAGAGCCAGAAGAGGGGAGAGGGGGAAAAAAAAATGTAGCACAAAACAGAGAATTCAAGGGTCAAAACTTACTGAAAATAAGGCACTGTAATCCTTTTTGTCTTTATGTCTTTTGGTTCCTATCTCTCCACCTCTTTCCCATTAGTAGAAAGAAATAAAAGGAATTAAAACATTTAGGAAGAGCATATAACTTAGAAATAAAATGCCTACTACAGCTTGGAGAACAATGACATAGAGAGGCTGGGGCTAGGAACACACAGAATTATCCTTCTGTTTACCATGACTTGACTTTCAGATAGGTACAGGTCTACAAATTTTCACAAACCCAGTTTTCCTGTGGTGAAGTCTCTTCTACCGCCTTTAACAGTACTGAAGTGTGATCAATGGTTCCTTAAAGATAGGATTTTTGTTAGGGATAAGTGACAGCAAAGGAGAGAAAGCTGTTGAGGAAGTGTAGCAGTGATAATGGAAATAATTGGAGACCATGCTGAGGGTGGCATAGAGGTTGACACGAACTGAGAAGACTAACATACGTTCATAAAGAACTATCAGAGCACTTCTTGCTATGTATCAAGCCTTAGACCACCGTTTCCCAAGCATTTTTTAATCAATACTGGAGGGTAATCAGACCCTGGTGAATGTGAGGGCACACTCGTACCTTCACAGTGTTTTTGTGTACATTTCCTAAGAAGGACATGTGAGGATCTGAGAGAAATACTTGGTAGTGAATTCTGAGTGTGGCCAACTGTTCCCATAAACTTGGGGGTAAGTATATTGTTTTGTTGCTCTTTCTTAAACTGGTGGTGCAGTTAAAAAACTGGAGGTAGAATATTTTCAAAAGATAAGAAATGTTTAAATTAACATATTACTCAACAAGAAAGAATCGAATTTACAAAGTGTTCTATTGCATATAAAATGTTATGAATAATGGATTTTGCTATTTAGAGAAAGAAAAATTTCATATGGATTGAAAGCACTTACTCCTATTCAAACCATTCTTTTTTAATTATTTTTTTTTCCTGCTCAGGTCGTCCAAGGCTTTTCTGTCTTGAAGAGATTAATGTTAAATTGACAATGTTTTGGGGTTGAAAAGCTAAAATAATTTTGTTTTGAAACATTTCCACTTTTGAATTCTTAAGAGATTTGCAAAGATAAATCCTACTGTAAACAATGGAACTTAATAATCATACTTAAATTACATTTTTAATCACTTAATCCACCCATAACAGTTTCAATACAGTAAAGCACTGAATTGTCCTCTGCAGTTATGTATTTGGGTCTCTGTATGCCTCTGTGTACACATAAAACCTCTCTACAGTCTCCAGTCCCATATACCTTGTATACCCAACTCCTTCATCAGAGGAAATAAGGAGAATTAGAAGGGAATTCAGTGGACAACAAATGGCAATGGAAAAAAAGAGGGGAGAATGATACTAGAAGTTTAAGTAATTTATGATAGCTGAGCAATTTAGATGTAGCAAGAACTTTCAGACATTAGTCCCTTGGGAGCACAATCTTCAGGAATACGCACAAAGAAGCCTGAGACTAAACTGTGATCTGGTCCTTGCATCCCAAATTCCCCATGTGCAGGCATTTCTCAGGGTTTTGTCTTTCCTGATGAATGCTGAGATGCTGATGTGCTTGTATCAGTATCTTTTTTTCCACGCAGACCAAAGATACAGATAGAAAGCAATGGAATATATTCTCCATGAAACTGCACAGTTAACAACAGAACCTGCCTCATTTTTTGATGGCTAATTTTGCTCCAAAATTAGGAGGTCTATGTTCAGCAGACAAGGTTTTTTAAATTGCCTTTCCCTGCTTTAGGGTTCCTTTGCACAGCAAATTGCGTGAAGTTTGAACATTATTTTGGTGTGTTGATTTTTTTTTTTTTTCAGTTAGAATGTGTTTTAGAAGATTTAGCCTTGAGCATGTGTGGTGGGTTTACCTTGGCTGGGGGCCTTGTCCCCACCCCTAGTCCCTCTATCACTCCCCCTCCCCCCAAAAAAAACCCTCCCTCAGCAAGGCAAGCGGGGAGAGAGTAAGATGGAAAAGGAAAACCCGTGGGTTATGATAAAAAGCAGTTTTAATAAACAGCACAGAAAGCAAGGCCTCACACACAAAGCAAAAGCAGCAAAGCCGTTACTCTTACTTCCCACCCACAGGCGGTGTCGGGCCTCTCCCGGGAAGCAGGGCTCCAGAACGCGGAGCGGTTGCTCGGAGGACAAACGTCTTCCCCCCGAATGCCCCCGTCCTCCTCCCTTTATAGCTGAGCTGACGTCATATGGTATGGAATATCCTATTGGTCAGCTCGGGTCGGCTGTCTGGGTTGTATCCCCTCCCAGATCTTGCCTCCCCGTACCTTTGGTGCTGTGTGAGCCCTGCTAGTCATAAACTGGGTGTGTTATCAACAGCCTCTGGGTCCCAGTACTGCAGCATGAGGGCTGTGTGGGGAAAATCAGCTCAGACAGACCCACTGCAGCATGTGATGTGGATGTTGGGCTCTGTGTATTTGCTCAGAGGTTCAACACTTTATGTGAACTCTACTCTTGATCATGTTGCCTATGCTGGATGTATCTTTTTGGTGAAGAGAATCCTCTAGTTCCTTAATAATAAACATGGCAGCGGGTTTACAGCAGTTTCTGGATATTATGCAGGCCTAAGAACTTAATATCATATTGTTATGGCTCATTCCTCTGCATCAAGCCCAAGTTTTTTCTGTGCTATTTAGAAGTTAAGAACTTCAGAGGTAGAGATTTTTTTCTCCGTGTTTGAACAGCATCTGTTCCTTTGGGCTCTGGTGCACAATTTGTCTCCCATTTATTATATTACTAATGGTAAATAATGAATGTGATAGCATAGCAAACCTGAAGGACAGCAGTCTGTGCTTAGCTTTTGGCACTTAGGGAAGAAATGCAAACATGTCCATATGGACTCCCTAATGTAATGTTCAGCTCCCAGAAAGTAAAGAGCAATTCTAGATGAACCAAAGGCACATAGTATCAACTGCAGAAGAAAGTGTAACAATTTTTCTGCCTACACCTTGGGAGCCTTGATCGTTTATGGATTTGGTGTTAATAGATACTTCAATCCTAGTTTATGAATTAGATAAAATGTATGTTTTGCTAAGGTCAGAAAATAACCGGCTGCAAAGACAGGAACAGAACACAAGATTCTGGTTGAAATACTGGCCACAAAATCATCTTTTTTTCTAATTCTCGTAGTTCTGGAATATCTGATCTCCTTTTATACCATTCCTTTCTGTCATCCCATCCATGCAAGTTTGTACCCTTCAATTGTATTGCTAAAAAAAAAATAAAATCTTTTCACCACAAAAAGGGCAGAAAGAAAAGAAGAAAGCATCATCCAAAGCATGTCTGGGAGAAGAGACGCTATTGCAGAGGGATAGAGAAAGCTTAAGCCAGTCATCCAGTGTAGCAGTGGGCAACATTCACAAATCATCTGCTACCCCAGACCCCTGTGTGTCTAACACCAGTGTACACTGCAATATTCCATTCTTTATATTGAAAATAAATAAATTTCTCCCACATCTTTTTAAACATGTCTGACATTTTGAACCTTGGAGCTGAGAGCTCTCTTCCAAGTCACGTCCCTTGTTAAAGTGTTTCACCATTCTCTTTATAATACCTCCACCAGCAAAACTCTTCCATATGTTCCAGAATGCGAAACCTTTCCCTTTGCTACTGTTTCAAGTGTGTTACTGACATTTACAAGCTCTCACAGGAGCATTCAGTCAATTGCCCCCAAAGAATCCCATTGTTCCAAGGAGACTGACCTTTCCCCTTGGGCACCAATTAAAATCCATTACTTTTATTCCCATAGTGCTTGCTGTAATTGGAGCTCTGGCCCTTTGCCAGGTAGAACTTGGGTTTTCATCTCCTTTATTACTGAAACTTTGCTAAAGATAGCAATAGTGACAATTCCAAAACATTTATATGCTTCGGAGAAAACAACATAACTTTAATGAAGCTTTTAAATTATTTTCTCTTTCGCTTGTCATCATGAGTATAAGAAAAATCCAAGGGAACGAATAGATATGTTACACATGATGGCCTGCATTGCTTGCTTGCTTCCTCTTTTCACTTGTTTTCTTCCTTCAGCTAATGTGCTCCAATTATTGTACAGCAGAGATCTGCCAGCAACTGGAGGACAAATATGCTGCGGGTCTTGCTGGTACTCTGGAAGTTGAGTGGAGAAAGGTGGAGAGCTGTGTACCTGTCAAGTCTCTTGAGCCTCAAGGCCTGTGCTTTCTTGTATTACTAACCACTAGAAGCAAAGACTGTAAATACTGCATTACTGTAAATATTACATTATTTGCAGTAGCAAAGCTGTATGTTGTGGTTAAAATTCTTGCTGTAAACTACACTTTCATGCTTATTAAGTCTTTCCACCAACTTAGGTTTTCTTTTTCAGTTGGAATTTGTGAGGGTAGGAGCAAGTGTTAATTGAGTATGGAGGGTTTTTTCTCTATTCAAGATGTCTGGGGAGTTAGTCAGACGTGCCAGAATGTTTTCTCTGAAAAATTACGATTTTGAAAAATGTGTTCAGGGGTCTGCTTTTTGTCGTCTCCTCTTGTTTGGGATCTCAGAATTTGTATGAAAAATTTTTATGTTCAACCTATTGCCAAACTCTCAATGCTTCTTAAGAAAAAGAGTTACATCTTTTGTCGATATAGGTCACAGAAGGCAATTCAGCTTTAAGACTAACATAGTGTACAGGCTTATGGTATAGATGGTTGAGTATAAAGCAGGTATTGTCAATTATCCAATAACAGTTTGCACAAGTCTAATTACAAGAGAATTTGACTTGCTTAGAAAATGGCCATGTTGTGTATAAGCCAGTATAATACCTGCCAGTAACGTCCTTGTCTGGTAACTATAGATCAAATTCTGATTCCTTTTGCTTCCTACTTTTGGTATAAAGCAGTCTGTTTTGGTTCCTTATTCACTTGTTTTGTTCAAGTCTTTTAATATTCTCATAAGTTAGTGGACCATACTTAGACATTGTTGTGCAGAAGGATTTTCATGCCTTTATGTTCAAGTCAGATAATCATCAAGACCTTCATTTACTTGTGAAGAGCCACTGAGAAGCTTCACTTCTGAGAAGGAACCCTTTCTTCTCTGATCCAAGGAGGATCCCAGGTCTTATGAAAGAGTTGATTGTGCATTTTGGTTTCATGAGTACCTTTTATCTTAAGGTTTTCATCTCCTTGCAGATATAGAGAACCACTTTTCCATCATCTTTCCTAGAACAAGGTTACCGATAATTGGAAATACTAATAGTCCTTTATAGTATTCTGGACTTTTAATGGTCTTTTTGTTTGCTTGCTTGCTTTTGCCAGTTCCAGAAAGTTGTTTTGTATGTGAATCAGGCTCAAGATTGATTTTTATGTCTAATAAACGTGGAAAAAAACTTTCTGAACTGGGGGCTTTATTAACTGCAGGAACATATTTGTCAAGCCCTGCTAGATACTATTTCATATATTATGGGGAAATAAAAAATATCAAAAAGTAAAAATAAAAAGTATTTTGTAGAAGGTTTTGAAATTTCCCTAGGGATAAACTAAAACCTCTACCTATTGCCTTATTCTTTTCCTCCCTGGCCGTTGGAAGAGGTAAGTAAAAGATTATGACTTAGGAGGCAACCCCCCAGGGACCCAGCAGGAGGCAACTAGATTTACATGATAAAGAGGCCGTTTATTGTCTGTGCTATTTTGTGCTTTAACATTACAAATTTAAAGCAACACCAGTTAATTAAGTAATTTTATATGGGGAATAAAACCAACCTTAATTTATTATAGCCAACATAGAGAAACTGAAATATTGAGGCTTTCCTGTATTGAGACTTTCCTGTGAATGCTGGGAGGTAGAGCTCGCCTCAGTCTTTTCCCTTGCTAAAAGTTTCCTTTGTAGCTGATGAGAACCATTGAAGGTGATGGTGGAGAGGAAAAAAACGTTCCAAGATTTTCACATAATTTCCACATTATTTTCTGATACAAGCTACTGTTCTGACAGTTGGGAAAAGCCAGTGTGTAACATTTCTCTGGAAAAAACTGCCTTTATGCTGAGAAACCTCCTACCCCGTCTTCACACTGCAAGCTCTGGCAGGAAGTGTCATTGACTGTGTTAGATTTGAACTTGTCACCTGGGATCATGCCATACTGAGACAGATACTTTCATTAAAACATTTTTAAATGCCTTAGGAGTGTGTGTACCATTTTCCTGATTGTACAGGCAGCCTGAGAAATAACTCAGAAATATGTGGATTGCTTTGTATATCCCAATGACCTATTCATTCCAGTTCTAGGTAATCAAAAGTCCCTCTTTAGTTTTAACCTTACCACGAGTGTGAGTATATGCTATTAACTCACTGACATTGCATATGGGTAACCCTGATCCTTTTGCTCTCTGTTATACAAGTCATGTATTGTAATAAACATTTTCCATTTATAACAAAATGAAGTTGGAAGGGTCATCCTTACAGGCTGAATTTGGACAGGAAATTAAGATAATCTGAGGTGGATTTTGCATACGGGTAAAGCACATGGCTATGATCACTAGTTACACAGGATAGGTGTACTTTCCTTTCTACAGTATCTCTGCAGCTCACATCCTCTAAATAAACAGTAAAAGAAAGTTTAGAAAAACATTTTTCTCTTCTAGTGGTTGATAATGATCAAGCATTGTATGTTGACTGGATAGCAGCATGTACTATGCTTCTCAAACCCAGAGGCAGCAAAGAAAAAGAAGTGTATGCATTATTTTTCAGCTGTGTCAACCTTCTTGTTTACTTGATTCTATAATTAGGATCATGTCGTTAGCTGTTGAGATCAAGGATGTGCTTACAGATGTAGTAAAAAAGGGCTAGGAGTAAAAGAAAAGAAAAAGAAAATATGCAAAGCACTAGCAGAGTGATGAGTAAAGAGTTGAGTAAAAAGCATCTGAGGTGGCGATGTCATTTCTGGGAGTGCTGCAGATTCCAACATTTGTCCACTGCTCAGTCTACTTCTGTGATATTAAAAGCCTTTAAAATCATGCTGCATGCACCTATTCTGTAAGTATGGCTGCCTCCTCGGGCAGTGTTTTTCAAGAATGAGCCTAAGCCCTCTTTACTGGGTCTCAGGATTCCCTTGCTTTCAATGAGGATATTCCAAGCTAATAGCATACGATTAATCATCACTGAATGCCTGATATTGATCAGAAAAGTCAACCACAAAGTAGCTCTTTGAGAATGTTGATGGTGTTGGCAACCAGGCAGGATCTGCAGACAGTGTGAGCTTGGCTGGTTTTTCCACTGTTTGGACAAGAGATGCAGTGTGGGAACTTTGCATATTCAGCAGTGTAGCCTCATGGAGCTAAGTCGGGAGGGCTCAAGGTTTAGATTCTTTGTCTAGCTCCCTGAAGACATTGCAGAAATAGCCAAATTTATTTATTGTTATAACTTGCTGATGCACCTTCATCACGTAACCACATATGGGTTGATGAGGAGGATCCCAACATGAAAAAAGCTTGGGATTGGAGTATGTCTGTCTTGTAGCTGACTCATACAAGTGATAGGCTGGCACAGCCTCAGGTAGCTTTCAGCTGATTCAACTACCACCAAAAGGGGCATAGGCTTCAGTCAGGAACCTGCAGTGCTGTCCTTGTGGGTCCAAAACCTGTGTGACTGCATCTCAACTGATGCCAGTATTCAAGTTACCTGAATTATGTTCATATCTGTAGGAATCTTACCTCTCCAAAGCAGTAGGAAGGTGACTTCAAGAGATGTAAAAATTTTTAATAATCTAGAATTTAAGTAATCTGGGTATATTTCTTTATTGGCTTCCCAACTTGCTACATAATTTTGAAAAAGCTGTACTGATGCTCTGCAGTTGGAATTGCTAGCTCTTGACCTCTGCAAAACAGAAATGTATATCACTGAGAAATTCTCAGTGTTTGAGTGAGGTGCTGCATAAGTGCAAACAATTTTTATTAATAGTCAATTCATGTGCATAATAAAAAAAATAGTTTCCCACTATAAAGAAGATTATATTATTCAATATATCTAAATTACAACCACAATAAAGCTGTTTGTATAGATTCTGTTTGGAATTATATGAATAGGTGCTACATTATACTATATACTCTTGTGCATTATTGCTTTGTGAGATATACACAGTCTGTATCACTCAAGATGGAAAAAACATGTCTTTCAGTAAAAAGACATTTCCTAGGCTAGATGCACTAATATTTTATGAAAATGTGAATAAGTGAAGCAAATTCATCAAAAGGATAATGAGAAAATAACATTATTTTTGCTGGACTGGAGGATAGTTTAAAAATAAAAATCAGCCCCCTGAACAGCATCTCTTTAGGTTATCTGCTTTCAAATTCTATGCAGCGGAAGGGCAGTTCTCTTCTTAAAATGCAAAACCTTAGAAAAAAATAAATGTCTCATCCTTCTGAAAAATCCATCCCTAAATGTCATAAAATATTACTCAGTAATCCGTCAAATCATTCACAGTGAAGGCTGCTGTGGTCCAGCTTGAGTTTAATCTAAAGTGAAATTAGCCCACACGTTTCTTCCTTCTGGGTCAGACTTTCATCCCACATGGGTTCTTTCCCAAAGGTTCTCCAGGAATAGGGTGATCCTGATCAAAGACAGTATTAATGGTGGTGAATGCATAATGGAAGAAGTGATTTTCAGAGGTGCAGAGGGCCAGGCAGGTACCCAGCTCTCAGCAAGTGCCTTCAGTGAATAGTCTTTGTACTTTCCTTTTTAATGTGTTTCAATCCAGACAAAATGTTTTACTTCACTCATTTTATTTGTGGAGAGCAGCAAAGATAAATTTTTCCCCTGTTTGAACATGTGGAAGAGCCCCTTTTCCACTTTGGTCTGTGAACATTTATAATGGTCTCAGTTGCTAGCAGCTGGGTGTGGTTTTTTGGTGCTTTGGTAACTTAAATGAGCAATGAACATCTCTGAACTAGATTGACAGTCTTATGCATGACTGCACAGGAGCATGCCTTGCTTCCTTCTCTGGACCATACTTGTACATCAACCTGGTCATTGATGATGTCTGGGGCAAGGAAAATCTGTGGACCTGATGGTGGAACAGATCACGACCACATTGGTGTGAAAGGCTTCAGTGAGGGCAGGCAGGTAGGAAGCCTGCAGGCAGGCAATCTTTGAGGTTTTAACACTACAGTAGTCAGAGAGCAAGCTCAGCCTCCATCTCTAATATCTTTTTTTCACTTGCTGGTAGCCACCTGTGAATAGTTTGACAGGGAAAGGGGCCACAATCTTAATTGTATATTTAACTCTTTGCTTCAGAGTGATTACAAAAGGTTCATTGACTACCAAGTGCAATCTGTGCTGTGATGGCCACACACACAGTAGAGATTCGGACCCTTTCCCAAATTATTTCATGTGAAACATCAAACAATGACTGAAGAATGACTGTTTTCACTCAGGACGTTGAAGGTGTTCTTGAGTGCTACCCACTGCTATTGGCTCCCAAGGCCTTTTATTCATGTTCTTCAAAATATTATTCTTTTTCAGCCATGCTTCTTGCAAAGTGCCAATCCCACTGCCTTGGTCCCAAAATTAATTTTCAGTACCAGAGCTCTATGAAGACATCACAGATCGTAATAAACCTGGTTTAAATTGACCAACTGAAATGTTGAAGATATATAATTAGCTAGACCAATAGCCTGCATAAGATATTCCTTTTCTTCATAATTCCCCCATTTTCTGTAGCCCCCTGCATCCCTTTAGCATAAGAGCAAATAAAGCTTCAAACCTCATATTTTCCAGACAGAGATAATCACTGCCCTGCAGACCTCGCTTACCAAGTTGTATGTCTGTTCTGTTTTCCTTCTCAGTGGTCTTGAGTGTTTTCCTTTTGAAAGCAAGGGAGGAATCTTGGCATCATTCAGGGAAGAGAGAGAAGGAGAAAAAAAAAAGCAGCCCAGGGCTTTATATGCATCTGACTTCTTTTGCTCTTAATGGCTAATTGCTCCTCTCTTCAAAGAATTGCCAAGGGGGAGAAAAAAAATACACAAGTAAAGAACTGAGCTATAGCTCATCACTGCGACATTGTTTGACTGTCATTTTTTAAAATTTCTCAAAGTAGCGAAACCATTTAAAAGGGTCTTGGCACCAAGCAGCCAGCACTGCTGGCACACAGCAAATTGTGCTGCTGTTCAGACAAGCAGGTGGGGGTGAGAGAGTGCTCCGTGGGGTGGGAGCATGCGTTTGCGAGAGTACATGTGCTTGATGGGCTGTGCTGTGGATTTGTTTCCATATTTGCTTACATATGGGCTGAGAAGAAGAATCTAAACCTAGTAACAAGGAAGTTTTAGATTGAAAAGAGTTGTTCAAAGTGTCCAAAGCTTGGGTTTTTCTGAAAGACTTTTCACTGTCAAGACTTCTTTGATCAGTGGTGTCCCCCTGAAACAAACACACACAAACATGTGCAAGCACATCTGAAAACACCTGGTGGCCAGTCTCGGCTGGTATAAGCTAACAATGCAAGTTATGGACTAATTATCTAATGCTGTATGTTAAAGGATTATTTCATCTGCTACTGAAATTAGATTTGATCAGTATTTATGGAAGACTTTGTTAGAAGAAGGAAGGCATGAAAGATAAAAAATACTGGTTTTCCAAGGGTGGCGCAGTCTTTGGGAAAGACAACTTCAATGCAGAATAGAAATAATAATAAAAAGTAGAGAAAAGGAAGGAATCTGAAGGATTTGGTAGGGAGGATAATCAGAAGAGAAGAGAATGTCCAATCTAGGTCTCTGAAGTGTGTGCATTATGGATTTTATACATTGTAGATGTGCTCAATGATAGCCAGACTGACTTCTTCTACAGCTAGAAAGAAAAGTGAAGGATTTCAAAAATTTCCTTCTGATGGAGATAAGATTTTTATTTTTTGATGACAAACATTTCTAAGAAGCGGTGCAATAATAAATAAACAAAAAGTCTCCATTTCCTTTCTCCATCGTAGCTGAAATATATTTTCTTCTAGGACAGAACGTATTTGGGCCTATTTAACAGCATGTGGTGAAACTGCAAAAATGTTTGTGAGGAATGGAAGAAGGAAATCATCTCTTTCTGAAGCGGCAGGGGAAATTTAGGCAGAGTGTAATTAGCCAAGCTAAAATTGCCTGAGAGAACAGAAATTGCCAGCATTGTTCCTGCACAGTGTTTTGACAACTTTAATGAATGCAAGTGGTCAGCACAGTAGTTTTGAGTATAACCTGATATATGTAAGAGGCCTGCAATAAAAAACAAAACAAAAACCAAACCAACAGACCAACCAAACCAAACAGTTAAAACAAAAGTAGAGGTACTTTCTGGAGAGGAATCTTTCTTATTTTTTAAAAAGTATTTGTCATAAATATATAATACACAACTGAGATATCTGGGGGTGGCTAAGCATATTTTCTGGTTATTCAAGGGAAAGTTTGCTTATACTTCAATGCTGAGTTAGCAAAAGCATTTATTGAGTCTTAAAAGCTGCATTTAGATGTGACTTTGCATATGTGAGAGAATCTACCTTATTATGCTTACCAATGTTGCTCCAGATTCAGGAACACAAAGGAGGAAAGGGAGACTCCATATCTGCTACCCCACCTCCTTGAGGTGACCTTGCTTCATACAGAATTAAGAATATGCTCATTGAAAAACTTTGTTCTATGGCCCTTAAATGTCCCTTCGCTAGATAATGTTGTCATGTAATAGTATTAGTTAAGTAGCTACAATAAAAGGTAGGATAGGAAGGCAGGAAAAGAAAAATAAAAGAAAATCAAAAGTTCTTTCTGCAGTAAGATCTGTTTATTAGACTATAGCCTTGTTAAGCTGAGTAGTAATCAGAATAATTAGCGTGTTTTGCTCTGATTTTAATTGTGGTTATAGCTGGAGTGATTTGAAAAATTTACATTAGATTATCATGTTAAACAAGATCCTTTTACCATTCTTAAATTACAGTTACTAATTTAGTACAATATTAAGGTCTTTGGTGAAAATAGGAACAAGGTCCATTATAAATTAAAAATAAGGATGTACAGAGAAGAATACTAAATGAATTGGAATGAAAACTTGGGAAAAAAGAATACAAGCCTGTCCTGGGAATGGTTTACAAGCTTTTAAGTGCAAATATATCAAAGCTTTTCATAAGCCATGAATCTCATTTTTAATCACTGTTCCACTGTTTGAGAATCAACCACATAGGCCCTCACTTTGTTAACATTAATTTTACTAGTCTCAGATCTTGATCTAAAATCTACTGAAGTCAATAAAAGGGCTCACTTTGCATGCAAAATTAAATTATTATTATTAGTGCATCAGAAGAGCTTCTTTTTGCAGTATCCCACCATTGTAGCATAGGAAACCAGAGCACAGCAAAATACTTGGCAAAAAGGTGAGATTTTGTTTTTGAGACTGCAGATGAGCTGGGCTCACAAGCAAAGTACCAGACTTCATCAGATCCTCTAATGTGTCATTTCAGTAGATGTTAAAACCTGTAAATCTTTGATGTGTTTCAGAGATTACCCCAATAAGCGTTATTTTTTATGTTTCACTCAGATTGTACTCAAGCCCTGTAGTAGTAAATGTATTAGTTTCATATGCTCAGATGCCATTGTGGCTTCCCTACGACAGATTGGTGTAAAATCTGCTGTATTAAAAAGATAAACAAAATGAAATATATACAAAATGCTCCTGGTAGTTTTGTAGTCAACAATGTACACCTCAGAACACCAGTACTGCAGTCAACAACAGTTAATGTCCTCTATATCATTCCTAGGTTGTTCTTGTACATCTGACATCCACCATAAAACTAAGTCAAGGATAACCATTTGTGAAAAAGATTTGTAATGTCTTGCAGAATAATTTCTGTGCTGATGCTCAAAAGAAAATACCAGTAGCATCATCTGAAGTGAGAGCTTTAGAAATGCTGGCCAGCTGAATATTGATTACCTGAGTGTTCCATGTGTTAGCCTGTTTACCTGTGTGCCCAGTCAGACATACAGGTGCCTTTTTACTGGCTTTTGTGTATATTTAAAGTTTCTTTTACATCTGAAAGAAATCTGTTGCAATTATTCTGTCTGTATTAAGTTTGAATTTGCTGTTGTCTTCTGCTTCCAATGTTAGGTGTGAGATTAGTGAACGACTATGGTCTCTTCTGCCCTTGACATCCATGTCTGAGTAGTTAAGACCACACAACTGATGGGGAGACTAAAAATGTCTGAAAACATTAAATAATTTGTCTACATCTGTAAGAACACTGATGAAACAGGAATCTGAATCCCAGTGTAAATCCTAGCCTTTTGTCCTATGAATTAAACTGCTTTTTTCTTCAGAAGGTTTCCAATTCAGTTAAAATGCTGCTGAGAACATGTACATTTTCTAAATCAATGGAAGGTCAGCAGCGTATAGGAGGTTGATAGAGGCCGAGTAAAAGACAGCATCACACTTGTGATTAGATTGAATCACCTGTGACTGCAATTCCTTGTGCTTAATTTTTCTTTAAGTAAAAATCATACATTATTTTTGGTCAAACTCAGCTGAAAAGAGTATTTATGGATAATGTATATTAATAAAGGCATGACTTGCAACAATGATAATGAGCTTTTTACATAAATTATTTACGCAGTGCATTCTAGAAAGAGATGTGAGTAAAGTGGGATGGATTACACACATTCACACATAATCACACTGATGGAATATACACACATGCAGTCATACATATACAGATATATGTGTACCAAAGGAGAAAGGGTGAGCTTCTGGGTCCTAATGGCTAGCTATCCTAGCCCTCTTGAGTTGTATATCAAATTTTCATCCTACAGATAATACAGAGTAGAGAAGAGAGAATTTCTGGGATGGCTTTGCAGTTGTGAGTTTGGTAATGGCTCCCAGTCTACAACAGCACAGATATGGTTTTAGAGAAGTCTCTTCTTGCTCATTTCCTCCTAGTCAGGTTTTAGACTACCCACTGGACCATGAAGCAGTAGAACACCAACATTTCTGACTGCATGCTATTAAATTTCTTACAGATGAATTGCTTGTCACTGTTCAGGTATCACAGGTCTCTTGGGTGATATTCTAACCTGCAGATGAAGAGATCCAAACATATTATCTCGCCGGCTACTGTTTTACTTTACTGTAGACTTTATTTGTGTCTTTTGTGAAGTTGTTGAAGGCAGAATCTATGAAGGTCTGTAGATGCCTAGCTCCTCTGGCTTCACAAGGGTTAAATAAGAGCTGGATTCCTTCTTTCCTTTACAGTCTGGGCCAAAGTCTGATGGCAGCCTAAATTTCTGATAAGGAGAGGACACAAGTGGAAGGTGCTCTGAAGGTCTCCTTGTTTCTTTTCTCTCATCAAGGTTTGGTAACTGTAGCTTTTCTCATCAGAGTTGTGTAGCTAAGTATCAACAGCTGTAGCAGCTACTCAGATACTGCTGTAGTGAATAGATATATTCATAGGCATATATATATGGCTGTATTCTTTACTATTAATTTGGTAGTGGTTTGTCTGTATTCACCCACACAAAGGTATTAACAGAATCCTGCTCCCCTCTGGCTTCCCCTTTGTTGCTGTGGAGTGAGCCACATGTTCTGAATTGGCAAAACTCAGTGACTGCCTTGGTGATTTCCAAATAAGACACTGCAAGTGCCAGTCCATGGGGACACTGAGTTCTATTCTGTGAAACGGGATTTATTTGCTTTTGAAGTGTTAATACTAGAGAGGAGAAGATGTCTTCCTCGGCTGCTTTAAGGAAGCCATTTACTAATTTAATATGTTGCTGTGGATTAAGAGGACTGCTGAAGGGCAGAATGGCAACTTCCTCTTTGATCCAGATGACTGGCTCTGTAGGTGGTGGTCATTAGAAAGGAGAAACAGCTCCATCCATCCTGTGACTCCAGCTGTAGGGAGCCATAAAGGTGGTTTATGTCAGGCCAGGTTTTCTATGCAGGTTGTGTCAAAGCCTGCCCAATTCTTTTTTGCATTCCTATTTCTAACGCACTGCCTTTCCTCGCTGTCTACAGGGCTAATGCTCTTATTCAGGCTTTCAGCATCTCATCTCTCAATTATTGCAATGTCCTTTCCCCTAGCCCTGACAAATGTGGCATGGCCATCTCTCATTCATTCGGAATGCAGCTGCAGAAATCAGACACCTAACTGTCTCCTTCAGCTATATGACACCTTTTTGAAATGTTCCCCAGCTTACAACACTAAAAATAAGGCTGCCAGCCTTCATTTTCCAGATCTCACTACCTTTGCCATACTTCACTGCATGTTTGGAGGTCAACGGCTGCCTCCAATTAACCTGTGATGCTAGTCTCCACCATTTCTGCTTGCAGCCTTTTCAATTAAGTGCCTTTTTACGATTTCTTAGTGTGCCCATCATGTATGGGAGGAGACACTTTCTAGGGAAAATCCACTACCCTATGCCAATACTTTCCTTAAAAAACAGAGGGGAATTTCCCAACCTCCCGCTTTGCCTTCTGTCATTCACACAAAACCTTGACTATAGCGGGGTTTGGGCTCAGTCTTGGCGGCCTTTAGTCTGTACCTTTGCAGATACTGTACTTTGTAGTTCTCTTTGGCAAAGACCACTGTTTTGTTAATATTTGCATGTTAATTAGAGCAACAGACATCTGGACTATGATTGGGCTGTTGAGATGCTGAGTTAACACAAGTAATAATGAAGTAGTTGGACAGAGCTATACAAAGTAATGAACCGGACAGGAGCAGACAATCATCTGTCTGCTGGAACGAAAATTAAAGAAAGATGATAGTAAAAGTAAAGGAACTAGAGGAAGGAAGAAAAGAAAGGATGGAGTTGAGGTGGGGGAGGGATTGAGAGGATTAACAAGAGGGGATTTACAGAATCACAGGTAGGGGGTTCTTGCAAATCAAGTTGTTATTTTTTTGTTTGATGGGTGCACAATGCACTAAATCATTTGCATAACATTCCCAGGCCCTCCAGCTTAATCCTTACAGTTCTGAAAGATTCTTTGTTTGAGGGGGATTAAATTCTCAAAAGAATTTAGGGCTTTGTCTATAAGGAGGGTTAGCAACAAATCTTTTCTTCTTTTAACTGTGGTGGGACTTCACACCTAATTAGGACTTAAATATTTAGCCTTCGGTGGAGTTGGGGTGTTGTTCTTTTTCATTGTATGTATGGAATGATATTCATATGGTTGATATTTCATTTGTCTGAAATACGAGATGGAGGAAACATAATGTAGGGTAAAACAACCCAACTTGTTTGATTACCTCCTGGTGTCAGCTCTGCAGAGGAACGCATTTAACGATTCATTTTTATTAAATTGATGAAATTTTCAAACCACAGTAATATTTTGGAACACTTTTTTTAAACATTTGATTTTTAAGTGCTTAAAATATCTCGGCTTTCCTAATGTTTTTTTTTCAGGGAAAATTTTTCAGGGAAAATTAGTTTCTGAGATTGCCAGGATATGTGACTTTACAGTGGTCCTCCTGAGAATTCAGGTTTTGGAAACAGAAAATATTTGCAACAAAAATGTCTTTTTCTGCTTGTTATAAACCAGAACCATCTATCAGTTATGAGATGTAGGCTTTTCAATGATTGCCTTGAACAAACCCTGTCCTGCATGTGGCTTTTTGAGAATCTGTCACTTCACCTGCTTTATTCCTGGTTTTGGCTTAGATAACGTGGCATTATCCCTGTTTTGTGAGCAATTTTTGCAGAAAGGAAAATAGGGAATTAACTAGATTCCTAGTAAGTCAAGGAGGTGGTCTGAATGAAATCACTCTTGTCACCATAGTATTTTATGATTTTTTTTTTGTTTATCAGCTGCTGCTCTTGTCCTTGCATGTGTACCTGTGTTACTCTGTTGGAGCAGCCATGACTGTGCTCCAAAGGGAAGACCATATGTGATTCATCGTGTTGGATGACACAGAATTGTTCTTGTTTCAGGAGGATTGTGTGTTTGCAGCTTCTCATCTCTTGTGCATTCATATCAGTTTCATCCACATCCAACTATTTTTAAAGGGAAAAGGCAAGAAAAGCAAACACAAACAAAACTTGCAGTTCCCTCAGATTTCTTGAAAACAACTCCAATGAAAACCCTATGAAACATTATTTGCAAAGTCAAACCAGCTCTAAATTCTGTCAGAGAGCTCATTATTACAGAGTCTTTCAAATCCTGTTTGTATAATCCTTTCTCTACTCCAGTTTCTCTGCTAATCCTACACCTGATCTTCCTAATTCCACCCTATTCAGTTTACTGGTTCCTTAGTATGTCTGGACATGGGCTACCAAATGTATACTGGGTGTTTAGCATTTGTCTGAGGATAAAGATGAAATCTGATGAAGTTGTAATGGAGGGAAAATAATTGAAATCGACTTCCGAAATGCAGTTTGGTCATTCTAAGATTTGTGTAGTGTTGGTCTTGCTCATTTTTCGGTAGTGTTGGAGTAATTTCTCAGAGGAATTAAATTTAATATCTTCAAATGTTGCTTATAAGCATCAACTCTTCCTTCAGTAGCTGAATGCTCAGAGGAGTGTCTTAATGCTGCAAAGAGTGCCTTCTTTTGGAGGGGTTCCTTTCATTAATATTGAAAGGTCATGTATTTTTCCCCTTTAGGAAAAGGGAAAATGAAAGAAAAAGGAGAAAAAGTACACATACCCTGAAGCTATTTATACTGACTTGGAAATATATTTAAGACCTAGCAGGTTAGAACATTTTACATGTTAAAATGTTGACCAATTTATAAAATAAACATTTTCTTCGTAAAATCATAGAATCATAGAACGATTTATGTTGGAAGGGACCTTCCGAGATCATCTAGTTCCAACCCCCCCACCACAGCAGGGACACCTCTCACTAGACCAAACCACCCAGGACCTCGTCCAACCTGATCTTGAACACCTCCAGGGATGAAGCATCCACAACTTCCCTGGGCAGCCTGTTCCAGTGTCTCGCCACCCTCTGAGTAAAGAATTTCCTTCTGATTTCTAAATTAAATCTATCCTCTTCCAGTTTGAATACTGTGTTTGCACACAGATGTTTATGTGTGTATTTGCACACACATTCTACTAAATGTGAAAATATCTATTATATTAAATAGGTTAAACTTATTTAACTTCTTGTTGTTCTATTAGCTTTTTCTTTATGAAACAGGATTATTGAATAATTAGATCAGTGTGGCTTCCTCCTAATAATGTTTTCAGTAACCAAATCTCATAAAGCACATTGTAGAAAAAGAGATAGGGGCCAGATCATCAGCTACATGACTTCTACTGTGTGATCACAGATACTATTAAATGAATTTTCACAATGACTGTAGCCTAAATGTCTCCCTTACATGCTGACTTTAAAATTCTTTACCCTGATTTTATACATGAGTGACAGTATGGAATTATAGTCTTGGGCATACAATTATATAAAAATAATTTACCAGGCTGATAGGTGAACTATTCATGAATTGTCTGGCATCAACATCCATGAATGTCCTCTTAACTTGGCAATGCAAAGTGGCAGAACTTAGCTTAGGTAACAGCAAAAAATACTTAAACTGAGTTTAATTATCCTCTGTGCATGGGGGATAAAAGTATGTGCATAGAGAGGTAAATGCCTCAGGTAAAGTGCAATAAGTTGTTAAGCTGGGATAAATTGACTGCAAGTCTGAAGATTTACTCCTGTCTTGTCCTAGTGTAACCAAGATCAAAATTGGGTGGTGATTCTTTAAAAAAAAAGCCAACATGAAAATTGTGACTAAGTTTTATGAACTATTGATTTCTAGTGTAACTAGCTATCCTTGGGAATAGACCACTAAAATGATACTGAGTATAAAATCTTCCCCTTCAGGGTAGCAGAATTTTAGGATCTCATATCTCACAATTTGTAGGGAACAGAGTGGAAACTGAAGCTGGATGAGAAATAACTACCAAGAGGCCTGAACATAATTTTAAGAGTATCTAACAGAATAACTAAAAATTTCTCACTTCTGTATTGCTGGCTCTTGCATAACATCTTTAGTCTCTTTGTTGTCATCTCTCATTGTAGAAATAATTTAAATGCTCTGAGACAAGGACCTCACATTTTATTTGTAACGTGGTGCCTCTGAGGCTGTATAAATAGTGCTCTGATTGGAAGGCAGAGAATTCCGTGTTTCGAAAGATATAAAACTTTTACTTCTAGGCTGTGTACCCTTTGAGGTGTTGAATCCTGTGTCTATTGCTACCTTTTTTATTAGCTCTACTTTTTTGGCACTGTTCTGGAGTTTAAAGTCTGGGTCCTTCTGATATTTAAGACTCATCTTTGGTGTATAGAGCAAGAGTTACAGTGGAAAGAAAACAAAGTTAGTTTGAAAAGTCCCTAATTTTGAAGAAGAGCTAATTCTTCTGGGTCTGAAAAAGAATTTGGGAGATTAAGCAGTATTGATGCAACCTGACATGATGATTTGCTTCCAAGTAAAAGCTTACTCTGATATGAATCAGGCTAGCCATTAACCTTTCAAGTAAAGACCAAAATAGCCTTAGAAATCATGCTCATCTTGCCTTATGTAGGCCTGTTAAGACTGTAAAGCTACGAGGTTATTGTTCTTGACTCCCTCTTGTAATCAAGACCACAGACTCATCAGGAGAACAGTTCAGCAATCAAACAAAAGGTGAAGCCGCCTAAGCCAGTCTGTGTCAGGGTTACTGCAGATCCCCGGTGTCCCCCTTCACACTGTACTCAGGAGTTGTGTTTCCCATTTGTTGTAGCATTAGGGTTTTGTGCTCTCGCAGTGGGCTGGTTCAGGTTGATAAACCAGCAGGCAGATTTTGTTGAACGAGTGCCAATGATAATACAAGAGGAGGGGCAAGAAAATCTGCAGATAGAGGCAGAGGAGACAGGAGGATCCTAACACCTGTGACTTGTGTCCAACCATATTGCTGTGGCATTAGATTTTTCCAAGGCAGCGTGTAAAAATCTGGTTTCCTCTGCTGGTCCAGAGCTGTGTATGTGAAATGTCTGATGTGAAGCAATCTAACTACTCTTCTCATCGTCATCTCCCGTCAAAGAAACAGGCAATGAAGCCAAAATAAACTCAAAATTCAAGTTTCTTTATTCTTCTTCCATACCTGTTTCGTCTTGTTAGTTGATGTCACTGCTCTGAGGGGGCTTGTGGAGAAAAATGTCAATGTGGACAGGACACATTGAGCTGAAGTCTCCTTAATTAGCCTTCTGCCAACTCCCTGAAAGACTCTGGAGTGAAGAGCATGTTTAGTGACTACATACGCAGAGGTCAGCGTAGTTTTTCAGTGCCTCTTGGGCAATGCACAGCTAAATGTGGAAGCTGGCACTGTTCTCATGCTTGGATTTTGCTCTTACTCTTCTCAGAGCTTTAGTGTAAGAAGGTTGAAATCACTGAGTTTTCTGCACTGTTGCCATTTCACTCACTGTCCAAATTGTCCCAGTGACTTTATTATGCAGGAGAACATGGACGAGGCAGATCTGAGTATAAAAAAAGGGGGAGAGCTGTGCCAAATCAGCACCTGAATCAAAGAATTTAGTCCTGTTTTGCTTGTCAGCTAAAGAAAATATGTAATTAACTCAAATACATGCCTACAAAAAAACACAAATGTGTCAGTAGGAGTATAAAGCTGGAAAGCTGTAAGGTTTGCATTTTTCTGTGCAAGTGCTCTTGAGCTAGGGGGAAAACTCGCGTGCTCACAACTGCTGACTAGATGTTTATAACTTAATTGAGAGAGTGTATATGATCAGATAGCAAACTTCCCAGAAACTTGATTATCACACAAAGTATATTTTCTTTTGGAGGTTTTTAAAATTCATTTTAATGGATAAGAAAAGCTGTCTGGTGCTTTAGGCCTAACCAAGTGCTGATATAAAAGCTATCTCTTGTCCATGGCCCATGCAAATGTTGAACATTCACTGGAGTTTGATGAATTTTCTGCTGTAGCTATATAGCAGCCTAATATTCCTGTCAGAACAGATTTGCAAATGACCCATAAACCTAAGAAGAAACTAAAGCTGAAAGGATGCTCTGGGCAATCTTATTCTCTTTAGTGACTTTTTGTCTAAATCTGAGTTATTGATAAAGTTTTGGATGCAACTTATATTCAAGCTTAATAAAAAAATCAAGATATGTGGAGGAGTAAATATTAGCTTCTTAAGAAAAGCAGTTAATTGTTATTGTGCAGTAATGAAACTGTATTGACTTTCATGACATTTGGCCTGGTCTGTGAGGAGAGTATTTTCCAGAATCTCTCTGAAGAAGAGGGATGTCCAGAGGACCAGGAATAGGACATGCTATCCGTTACATCTTAGCTGTGCAGAGTAAACCAGCCAGCTCTGGAATGACATGTTATTATTGATAAAATTTTATATGAATTGGTCAGTGCTCTTAGAAATCTTCCTGAGGCTACATTGGCTAAAAACTACATGCATGACTGAAATTAATAATCTGTCTAAATTTATACTTAACAAACTTGAGTGGAGGTGAAAGAATACCCGTTTGCTGTTTTCTGTGTTCTGTGAATTAATAAATAATTTCAGCTCTTGAAGCTTGAATCCTCTGAAGAGATTTCTCCAGACTCCAGGTAGCTTTGGATCAAAAGTCAGAAAAGGTGCAGGCTTCTTTGGCTATTCAGGAAGACTTTGTGCATATCAGTTTGAGAGAGCTATCTGACAATGGCAATATGTGGAAAGAAACAGTAACCATCCCTGTTATTCAGGAACTTTGGAACTTAACAAGAAGTATATCAAACAAATTATATATTCTTTAAAAACATAGCTATGGAGCTGGTGACTTGAAGGAACCATTCCACCTTCAACTTCTAGTAATGTGTAATCTCTGCCTCAGACTTTCTTCTCAGACTGGGATGTTCAGCTGCAAGAATTTTAACTGCCTTTTAAAAGGAAAGAATCACTGTATTCAAAGTTCTTCAGAGATTGAGATTGAAATGTCATGAAGTTTGTGTTTGTCAACAACTCTTTTCTTTGTTGGCCATATGTCTATAAGCTGGTTGTCCCACAAAGAAGATACTTGGCCCGTAAGTACATGATAGAAAGAAGGATACTCTTCTATTAAAGATACTGCTCTCAAGCATTTGGGGTTTGGCATAGGCTTTCTTAAGCCTTTTAATGAATGTGGTGTTTAATTGCTTTGTGCCTTATCTTTCCATGATTAAAAATGAAGGTGAAAACACTTGCAGTGCTTATGATATTCAAAGGATAAATGAATGAATGTGGGTGAGGTAATCAGATTTTCTGGAGATCATTTGTCCCTTAGAAATCAATGGTAGATAGATGTAATTATCTCTATGTGATTGAGGTAAATTTGATGACAATTGTTTCTAAAGTAAAAATAATTTAAACTTTACAGATTAGTTACAGAAATATTAATAATTTCTCAGCTTTTGAATGTTAACAATTTGGCATACTATTATCTATTAGAATTGAGGAAATGGGGAGAAAGACATCTATGATACTTTTTTTATGGATCAGATACAGTTAAATAATATCATGAGAGCTGATTAAAGAAATGCTTTTCAAATAATTTATTTAATAAAAACCTCTGACAAATTCTACTATTTTTCATGCTCCTTGCTCTAATTCAATGATTTCTGTTTTTTATAATGACAGCTGAACTAATAAGGGTGACAAATACCTTGTTGGAGATTCAAGAATATTAAGCAATTATGTGAAAAAGAATGTCTTCACCACATTTAATAATTATTACAACAACACACCGCTTGTAATCCTAGGCACTATTTGATGACTCGCTGCAGTCAGGAAGAATATCTTTTAGTTTATTGACATGACAATACAAATCTATCATTATCTTCATTTTCAGGGACCTAGATGTTCAGCATATGCTAGTACCTTTTTTAGGCAGTTCCTTTATTCCCCTAGAGCATAATGTAGCCTCAAGAATACTTCTCCTGCTAGTAGACTAAGGGAAATAGAAAATTCAGCATAAACTCTGTGTCTCTCTGTGCTTTGCTTTAATTCACAGCTGAAATATTCCTTTAGTGAGATTAATGCATCATCTAGGGAAGAATACATTTTTGAATGCTTCGTTTATCTGTAACAATTTGGCTTAATAGCATGCTTATGAGCAGGGGCTGGGGTTAGAGTTGGTTGCCAAGACTATTGACTTTTTTGCCTCTGTCTCTTTCTGACTGCCAGTCCTCGATTGTTTTCTACTTTTGATTATGTCTCCATAACAAATTACTGTCAAGCACATTGGGCTGTTGTTTTCTAGCATGTTAACTACTGCATAGTAACTATCCATATGCTCACTCTTACACTGTGATAAATTTGATGGTGCTTACTCCTTAGTGAAAGTGAGGAGAAATTGTGTACACATGGGCAACTAATGTACAATAAATAAAGGACAGTTATGTTGCCTTGTGGGAGTTGACATACATAGCCATATTTTTTACTTCTTTTCTAGCCTTCTTAGTACATATAATTTTTTTAAATTGTGTGTTTCATTGGTGTGATCCCTATGTTTTGAGGATCTTAGAACCTACAACGCATGAACAAAATATCATTGACACTTTTATGACTCAGGCGGACTATGACAGCAAATAATCCATCATAGTAGGGACTTCACAATTTCGCTTGACTTCACCTTTTTTCTCCATGTTTTTCACACCAATCATATTTATTGAGAAAGGATTTTCTTTGCATGTAATTCTGGTACCTTTGTCTTAACTGAGTCTAAGTTTGTTCTGAAATTTCACTTTAAATTTCAATTCTCTCTGGCCTCTGACTTACCCAAACTCTTTCTGTAGTAAAGTTATTAGATTCTATTCCCTCAGCTTTCTTTTTTTTTTCTGTGCTTGTGTGATCTCTCTGATGTGTCTGGAACACATTCTTTCCATCACTGGCTTATCACATCTTGCTTTGTTTGCTTACAGAACATACTGCCATCTGAAATTATATGTTTGGGACACTTCTTTGACTTATGCACAAAAGATCTTACAGAGCAATCAATTGCACTGTGTTATGCTATTACCCCTTATAGCAGTGGGAATACTATTCCCAGTGGCCAGAATGGCCTGTCGCTTGCTTTTTGCTTGTGAGGTGAACACATACATAGAAAGCTTAAGTAACTTAGAACTATTGCTAGAAGCATCTAATCAACTAACCTCAACTGCATCACTGAGCAACTAACAGACCTGGGCATTAATACATGTCTATGTCTGGAGTATATCCTCCAGGAAGTAGTGCAAGAAAATGCTGGTAATATATGATCCTGTTTGAGGCTGCCTGAATAGTGAGAAATGGTAGTTTTGCTCTCACCTAGTAACCATTAGGCATTATAGAAATAACAAATTACTAGTAGGCAACTCAAGAGTTCTACAGTGTAATAACTGTAAGCATCTAAGCATTGTCATCCTCAGAGTCTTTCATGTAGGGGCTGGACAGGGCAGACACAAGAAGAAATATATATTGGGTATTAAGCAGCAGGTGGAATAGCAAGAAATGAGCAACACTGGAATTTGCTATGGCTGATGATATAATCATTCCTAACTTATTTTCCCTATCACCAGAAACAACCTCATTACAGTCTGAATTGTGTCATTAAAAATCCTATTGATCAAGTTCTCATTAGCAGTCATTGGCACTCAACAGCCAGTGTTGCATGAGTTATCTGTGCTGCTGAAACCGATACTGATCATTGGCTACTGATAACAAAAATACATTTCCATCTTTGAAGCCAGCTAGTTGATTGAGTTAAATTTGTTTCATACTCTCCAAAGTTAAGAGTGAGCTATCATGCTCTTTAATAGCTTCAAATAGCCGGGGATGTTGAAGCAGTATAGTCTGAGACTAAGTTTCCTTTGTCATCTCATGAGTAATAGAGCTGCTTGAAGTCATTAGTGCCTCAGCCTTTCAAACATTAATTGGAGTTTGGTGACCAGACACACATACCTGACATGAAGTACAATATAGCAGGACAATTCATGCTCTCAAAGAACTTTGCTAAGAGTAGAACTAAAAAGGAGTTTTTGATTTTGACTCCAGAATAACATCAAGTCACTAAAGCAAAAATACTATAAATTCTAGTGTCCTCTTCAAATAGTTAATTCTAAAACTGTTGCTAAGAATAATTCCTTCCATTTTTCACTATTGCAGGATTACTTCTATATGGTTTTGGCAATCAGTCTAACAATTAGTAGGATTCTGATTTTGCAAGATCAGCTACACAACTAGGAAGGTCACTTTAAAGTACCCACCGTCCTTTATTCCTTTAAAAAAAAAAATCAGAAATGAAGTAAGTTTTTATGCCCCTCCTCTTATGCTCTATTTTAAGTAGAAAGATAAGTTCTAGTTTAGCACTATTCATACAAAAATCCGGCAATGCTTTGCTCTGGTTTCATTCTAGTAACAGTTCTAGAAGGGCAAGAAAGCCTTCTTGCAAGCTCCACAGCTGTGTGACTGCTAAAAGCTTTAGTAACACTATTAAAATGCCAAGGAGAGGTATAGATTAAACTTGCCATCAGGATGCCTTTGAAGACACAGACAGGTGACATTCAGTCTTAAAGAAGGCTCTATTTGGAGGTAATAACACTAAAACATATAACTTGCTGCAGTACTTCTGCTAAATCAGTGCTCTTAAAAAAAAAGGAGCCTACTTTGGTTCTCATTGATGAAACTATGCACTGGGTGGTGAAGATAGAAAGGTATAGCCTCAGTTGGTTCAACCTCTAATATTGCCATTAACTTCTAATCAAGCTCTATCGGCCTCAGTAGCCTTTTGTAGTAGTTGATGTTCTCTTTTAAAAAATTGGTTTCCTGACTATATTGGATTAATTGATCACGCCTGCCATGGTAGTATATGAAAACAAACCAAGAACGCTGATCTTTTGCTTTAGGCGTTGTAAACGTAGATTAGATCATGAATTGAAGATGAGGTGGTAACCAAATCCCAGCAGACTGAAGTATCATACTAATTCTATCACTTTTCTTTAAAAGCTTTGAGGAAATGACTTCTTTTTAGAAGAAGACAAATTGCACAGAAAGAAAAGCAAAAGACAAGAGGGTCAAGGAGAAAAAGCATCAGCAATTCTGGAAAGGAGTAGTAGTAGAATAAGAGCACCTTACTTTATACATTGTCATCCATCTTGGATTTTATACGGTATGTGCAAGGAGGGAAATGAGGCATGGGGCATCATTTCTTCATGAATATTTTATCCATCATGCTCTTTCAATGTCTCAATATGACGTAGAACAGCTTTCATGTACATGTGTCTGAATAGACTCAGGACTCTGTGAAAAACAGCTATACTGAGCCTTTGTGAGCTGAACAGCCATGCCCTTGCTTAATGTGAGTTTAATGCTGACATTAAAGTTGGTTAGATATCACATGTGGTCTCTGACCCTAATTCCACTTAAGACCCATCATTGTGGTAGCCAAAAGGGTAATACCAGAATCCGGAAATTTAACACAGTAGCTACCGAGGTGCATATGTGAAAGACCATGTAAGAGTGTCACAGAGTGACTCTATGTAGTAATTCAACCATTATACCAAAACCGGCAATGAAATAGTGTTTTGTGTTATTGCTTAATAGACCGCACTGAATTCCCTTAACAAAAACCAATACAGAAAGTAAAGAGAATTATTTATTGTTGGAGGTTGAATTCTTTTCAGGCACTTTCAGTGTGGGTAATTTGAGTTCATCAACAGCAGCAACAAAAATAAAAAGCCGAGCTAACAACTTGCAAGCAGATGCTAATTCCGAAATTGTTCATGCAACATGGAACATAATTTGAAGTAATTATGAAATTAATGCATTAATACAAAAAATGCTTTGGAGAGAAGCAAATCAGATAAATGTGCATAAAAAGAACTAGCTGTAGACATAATTTTTGAAGCTGTGCTTTATTCACAGTCGGAGGGAAAAATTAGAACTAGATTAAGGAGAAATTTCAAGGAATGTTTCAGAATTTCCATGTAAGAAACCAAATTAAAACAAAGCATGGAGCTCCAGCAAAGTCAATGTATAGAGACTGTTTCAGAATTAAAAGAGACAGAAAGCATCATGTCATGTATTTGGGAAAGAAACACTTGCTTATGTGAGTAAGGAAGAATTCCCAGCTGTATGAGCACGTCCTGGATAAAGATGAGTCAAAGCCTGGAAATAGGTAGATAGTAGAACTGTGCTGTGAATCTGAAGGGACGTGACTGGGAAACTGTGCTGTCTTTTGTGTTTTCTCCTCTAAGTGCATGCTTGTCTCCTTTACTGGAATTAGCAGAGAAGAGCCAACTGTCCTCATTCACAGCCCAGTCTAAGCTTACCTTTCCCACACTACACCAGCTTTAATTGTAAAATCTTTCATTTTTCTGTAACAGTCTTCTGAAATTAACTTCAATGGCACAAAAGGACAAGCTCAATGTGTTGCTTTAAATGTTTCATCCAGTTTAGTGAACCTATTTGTCAGTATTAAAGGGGATTTTGTTGTTCACCAGTACAAGAAACTACTCTGTGGTGAGTTCTCTTCTGGGTTTTCCTCCCCACCTTGTTTTGATGACCATCATAGGGTAATAAAATCATCCTTATTCACATCATCAAGCAAGAGGCTTCATTCACACCGAATTCCTGTCCCTGCACTTTTTTTTCCTACCTCCACACATGAAAATCAAGTAGTAGCAGGTGTACTGTGCTAAAGTTTATATTGATCCAGAAAATGCATGCTCAGCTTTTATGATCATCTCTTGCAGTGATGTGGATTGACAGGTAGATAGTTACTTGAAAGCGATTCCATTTAAATCTAGTCAGAAGATATCACTAAGATTGTATAGCTATCTCTCAAGAGAAAAGAGGTGCAACTCTCAGTGTGGGGATTGTGGTGCCAACTCTCATGATTTTGCCAGGAATCTTATGATATGTCAGCT
>VYZX01020813.1:6319-20354 GCA_013401335.1 Brachypteracias leptosomus | reverse complement strand
TTCCAGATAATTTAGTAAACTTACTGCTTTTTTACTGTAAGTTGCTCTTTTCTTTCGTATAGGTTCTCTACAATTTCAGGGTAAAAGTCTGAGATATGAATTACTCTTTATCAAAATATTCATAACTATCATGAAAAACTATACTTTTACTTTCCTCTTCCTTCTACCACCCAGAACATATCTTGGGGAACAACCAAATACTCCATGTTCTGTCTTCTTGTACTTTCTATTAAAGTTATACTTTCTTACTTCAGAACACAAAAGCAGCAGACACTAAAAGATCTGATACTTGCCTCAGACAGGTATAATATCACCAATTGAAGTCAGTCCCAAGAATTTTGCCAGTTAGGGCAAGACAGATGAAGGAAAAATAGCAGTTTCTTACCAACCCTACCAGGTTCAAATAGCTACTATTCAAAGTTATTACTGGGTTCCAATGGTTCATAAGCAATCTTCTTGCTGGAGGCTCCAGCCCCCAGCTGAGAACTGGGATTTTTTAAGTGCTTTGGATAAAATCAGCCATGTTTATTGAACAGTTTCAGCTAGGGGATTTTAGGTAAAATAAGATGAGAGCAATTGTAATGAATGGAGGAGGGATAAGAACCTTATGCAGAGAGATGCAGATGAGCAGATATAGATAATAATGTCATTGAGACCAGCAGGGCACCCCTGCCCATTATCATCTTTGTGATGTTCCCTCTCCCTTGTTTCTTGTTTGGGTATATTAGGAAACACAGGCAAGAGTAAGAGCCTCTGAATTATTGAACAGCGTGGTGCAACACAGGTGCCAGGGCTGGCCAGAGGCATGTGGCATGACTTGAAACAGTTGGCTATGAAATAAAGTGTTTAGTCAACTGACCATCTGTCCAAGCTTGGCATAACTGTGATACAGAAGAGACCATCAGCAGACCATCAACATCACTGTTTAAAATTGTTTACTATGTTAACATTTTTTACAAAAATTCATGGTTGCAGCTCATCACTATTCTCAAATTCTCACTTTTCAGAAATATCCCTGTCACAAGAAAATGGATTCTACACTGTAATGGTGTTGCATGTGGTAGAGGCAGGATGAAGGCCAGGTAGATCTGAAATAGACCTTTGAGAGACCTGATCTCTAGTGAAAGATGTCCCTGCACGTGGTATTGGGGTTGAACTAGATGATCTTTAAAGGTTGATTCCAACTCAAACCATTCTGTGATGCCTAGTTAACACTGCATGCTTTGACATAACACTGGGGGTGCAAGAGGTCTCTGTGCCCAAAAGTTTGAAATGAGACCATGGTCTTGTCTCTTGTGGCAGCATTAGAGTATAATATTGCTCCCTCCTACCCCTCCCAATTGTTCTTATTTGTGGAATGCTGAAAGAGAGCAGCAGATAATTTATTCTTCCTCTCTTTTAAGGGCTGAAAAGTGTACAATTTCCTTACTTGTTAATTTATCCTCATTCCAGTAGCCAGTCTGGTATTACTGTTCCTCTGATTTCACCTCCTTTTCCATGCATATTCCTTCCTACCATAATAGTTGTGTCCAGGTGAGTCTGAGTCTTTCTTGTAGTGGCATAATCATCCTTAACCCAACATTCCTTATAGAACATGTATATATGTCTTGTGACAGAGACTGAAGACAATGAACCACCTGAGAACATCTCTGCCAAGAAGGAAACCTTACTGTAGGAGATGTGAAGGAGGTATAACTAGGGGAAATGGAAAACTAGGCATCGCATGGACAACAGGGACATAAAAGATTAATACCATGAGAAGCTTGCTTTATAATTAGCTTTATTTACTTTGGAGTAGTCTCCCTTGTAGGCTTGGTAAAAGATTCATGCAAAGATTTGAGTGTTCGTGAGGCCTAATAAAAATAAACAGACCAGAAACTCTTGAAATGATGTCTTTCAGGCCTGGTTCCCTGTAGCCAGGGGGTTGAAATCTATTGAGAAGCTGTCTGGACATCAACTCATCCATCTTCACAATGTCTGAGATATTTTTCCTGCCCCAGGCTATCCCTATTTATACCCCGATAATGAGGTATGTCCCACTCTCCATATGCAGTGAATATGTGTCTATAAACTTTACAACTCAGGGTGTATCAGTCACCCATGCTGTTAGGCTGTTTTCAATGCCTTTCAGAATTAAGTTAAAAGCACTGGAGCTTCAAGTATATTTTAGGAGATATCACAAGAAGTAGGAAAGAAGATCATGTGGATTGTGGATTTATGACCAACTAACCCTTCAGGGAATAACTGCTCCCTTAGTGTGCCTCTATTCCCCGTCCCTTTTGTAGCTCTGCTTAAGTTACCATACTTTTAGGCCAAGAGTCTCCTTTTGCTTTGATTAGGATTAACGACCCTTAGGGCCTAGTATTTGGGGCTGGAAGATGCTATTGTTTGTAATACGCTTACAGTGCAAGTGGCTTCTTTCTTTTTTTGCCATTGATTGATTAGTGGAGTTTGTCCAAGTAATTTTCTCTCTTGATATGTGCACTTCCTTCTCTACCACAAAGTTGGTGTGAAGATTAACTAATTAATCTCATGAGATTCTTTAACGAAAGGAAAGCCTTACTGAGCAACGGAACAAAGTACAGGCAATATGTATGAACACAACTCATTCCAAATCTCTACAAAGCTGAGGTTTCTCCTCTTCTCTGAGCTAGACTGTAACAGTGCCTCAGCTTATTTTTTTTTTCCTGTTCAGTACAATGTAGAACATCTGTTGCAAAAGAGCAGATGATTAATAATTGAAACTAGGTTGCACTGTCCAAAATGAAATGCCCAAAGTATTGTAGCTTTCTTGAGTTTTTTGTCTTTGTTTCCTTATTTCTTCTCAAAATATAGTGATCAAATGCAGCCATTGTTATGTGTTAGGTTTTTTCCACAATGGAAGTTTTTACTGTGTTTTACTTACATTTTAAGGAATAGATTTTCAAGTTGTTTTCGGTGATCGAGTTAGAGATGTCCCTGCTTATTGTAGGGGGGTTAGACTAGATGACCTTTGGAGGTCCCTTCCAACCCAATACATTCTATGATTCTATAAAGCTTTTTATGTCGAATGTATGTAAAAGAAGAGAGAGAAGTAATGAAACAGTAGAAAAATTTGATTCCACGTCAGGCTACTGAGTTAGGCCCAAATGGGCTGTGGAATGAAGATATAAGAATCTGGAATTTGATTTGAGGGAGATCTGAAAAACTGAGAAGCTTAATTTTTTTGTGTTCCTTCCCCCAGAACTGATTGCTCCAGAGCTAATGTTTATGTGCATGATTAGAGCTGAGTCTGATGAATTCTATTTTCAGCACTGCTACAGGATCACAGTGGGTGAAACTAACCTTGGTACTTTGGGCTCATACAGCACTCCTAGCTTCCAAAGCTCTTGCTAAAATGGACCTTTAAGTTAAAACATAAAATTGAAGATATTCTTGTTTGTTCTAAAACTAACATTATAACCCCAGAGAGAAACAGCTTCAGATTGGATAGGCTTAAAGAGTTTGTGCTATCTCCATCCTTGAAGGTATTTAAATATTGACAGGACAAGGTCCTGAGAATCTATCTGTGCCTTTGACTCAGAATGAAGCAGGACTTTGGAGTAAAAGATCTCCAGAGGTCTTTACCTACCTAAATTAAATAATTTAAATAATAAATCACTTTATAATTCTATATAAATCAAAAGTAGCTCTGAAACATCCTGCAGTAATCTGTTAAGTTCTATTTATGAAAGGTTTTCTCTATTGTTTTAGAATTACATTTCTATTTTTGCATAAGGATGATGCAAATAAGAGTTTGCTTCCTTTTTTACAGCCCTCATTAAGACACTAGGTGCACTAAGTCAAGTAAGGACAAAATGTTGAATCTTTATTTTCATTTACTTCTTGAATAATGGAAGTGGAAGCTGCACTTTAAAAAGCTAAGATTTAAAAAGTGGTGCTAATCTTCAGGGACTCCCTTCTCCCTAGTCTTGCCTTTTTTCCTCCTTTAATTAGAAGTTATTACCTCAAAGCAAATGCATACGTCTTAAGAATTCACCCTCGCTGCAGGAATTGCAGCTTACACTTGGGAAGGTGAAGGTCGATGTTTCTCTCTGTTCACAGTCCAGCCCACAAGCAGTGACTCAGCAGCACACAAAAAACCTGAAGATGTGGCAACTTCTTCACTTTTAATGGAAAAAGTAGTAGTTGAATCTGTTCAGTTCTGGTCCAAGGTGAGGCACTTTTGAGAATGAGGCTTCTGCCAAAGCTCAGCCACAGAGAGAAAAGTCTGTAGGTAGCAACCTGTCCTCTTGATGAATGTCCCCACACTGTTGAGCTGCGAGTAACCAGCCAGGCTGTGTGTGGGTGCACTGCCCTCTTTTGGATTCTAATAGAAACAGGATCAGTCCCATCCCACTTGGTGCTTCAGAAGTTTTCTGAACTGAAGTTCAGAGTAAGGAGTGGGGTTTTTTGTACACTGTTCTCTTTTAGGAAGTCTTCTCCCCTGCAACTCTGGACTTTGTATCTCCATTCATATTGAGTAGGATTAGCGGAGAGTAAAACTGAATCACATCTGCACACGTCTCAGTCTCATGTTTGCTTTTTATGAGTCTATGTCACATTGACCCCACACTCTGAGGCTTTGGTGGCATGAAAATTCAGATAATGTGGAGAAACCACATTAAACTGGGATTAGTCAAAATAGAGAAAGCTGAGCAACAATATCAGCAATTGTTCATTAATACAGTTAATACATTAATACTGATTTGGGTTTGCTGTGTTCAAGATAGAGAACTTATTCACTGGCATTTGGACAACAGTCACATATTAATGAAAATCTATTGTTTTGTACTGTGCTTGATAAAGAAATATTGAAATCCCAGCTGGCTGTTACGATTATGATTATTACTGATAATCATAACAGTAGTTGTGTTTCTGGGAGTGTTCCTAAACATGAAAAAAGAAGGGTTTGTTTAACTTGAATGTATAGATATTAACAGAATTAAAGCCTTTTCTTTTCCATTTATTATGAAATATTAGTAATTTCAGTCAATATGGAAAGGGGGGAACAGTGAGCTGCTTTTATTCGCCTGGAACAATCAGAAATAAGTTTTTTAAAGCTCACAGCTATAGTAAAAAACTTTTTGCAAATTATTAAAACAAGTCCATTAAAAATATCTGGATAGGACCCCAAATATTGTGATCAACCGAAAACTGGCTAAAGACAAAAAGCAGAGGATTAGACAGCTCAAAATAGAAATGTTTAAGGCCATGTTTTTCTTTAATCCCATAACAGAAGGAAGACATCATGTTCAGCCAAAGTAGCCAAAGGTTCTAGTCAGTGCACAGGGTAAAACAGACAAAATATCTTTTCTTGTTTATTTGCTTTTTTTTTTCTGGTTAGTATAAGTGTGTGTTGGGGTTCAGTGGCTTTTCAACGCTCTTTGCTTATCCACTGTAGTGGGTCTGTCTGAGCTGATTTTCCCCATACAGACTGGAAGCCAGAAGGTGTTGATAACACACACCCTTGTTATGACTCCCACACAGCACCAAAGGTATGGGGTGTGTGTGGGGGGGCAAGATTTGGGAGGGGATACAACCCGGACAGCCGACCCGAGCTGACCAATAGGATATTCCATACCATATGACGTCAGCTCAACTATAAAGGGAGGAGGACGGGGGCATTCGGGGGGAAGACGTTTGTCCTCCGAGCAACCGGTACGCGTTCTGGAGCCCTGCTTCCCGGGACAGGCCCGACACCGCCTGCGGATGGGAAGCAGAGAGTAACGGCTTTGCTGCTTTTGCTTCGCGCGCGACCTTGCTTTCTCTGCTGTTTATTAAACTGCTTCTTATCATAACCCACGGGTTTTCCTTTTCCATCTTACTCTCTCCCCGCTTGCCTTGCTGACAGAGGTTTTGGTGGGGGGCGGGGGGGAGTGATAGAGGGACTAGGGGTGGGCACTGGGCACCCAGCCAAGGTAAACCCACCACATCCACTTAGAATCATATGCTGGAAAAATGAGAAAAATCTCTTATACTTTCAGTATTCTAAAACCTTTAAACAGGACACTTTGTGCAGAAGAGCTACTGACATCTCGTGTATATTGTAATAACTTCCTCAAGTAGATGCATGCTATTTTCTGACTACAGGAAAAACAGGGGAGATAGACATAATCCTAATGTAAACATTTATTCTAAAATTTCTTCTCTTTCTTTTGAGATTGTTTTGGACTTTCACTAAATAATGGTATTATTCTGTCAAACTGAAGAGGCAATCAGATTTTTGTAAGTGACTGTTTATGTCCCTGTTTGATGCTTGGATTAGGGGGAATTATATGCTGTTTCTTTTATTTTTATAAGTTGTTGTTGATACATACATTCACCTTTTCTGTCTGGTAAAACAATCCCAGATGATTCCCACAGATAATAAAAAATAGAACTTTCATTGGCTGCTTTCTTTTGCGGCCACTTTTTGGCCTATAATGAACTTCTTCACTAATACAGAACAGATAAATAGATTCTTTTTTCTAGCCACTAGCCCGCTTTTTATTTCAAACCACATTCATCAAGATGTCAAATGCAGTTCTCAACAATTCTTCTATTAGGAACACTGTAAAATCCCAGCTTTCAAAAATATTGGCAGGTGATAATTTTTCTCTCTTAAAAGATAGTCCTTTGCCGTCTAACGTTCTGCTGACCAGAAATTATCGTATTGCTCAATGAGCACTAAATTTTTCATATGTGCAAACAAGGTGAATTCAACATCTGAACCTTTGACCAAATCATTTCTCTTACCTTAAAACAGACAAGATTTGAGGAAGATGGCAGTATCCTACCAGTTATGGACCTCCTGTGGGTTCTTGGGGGAAATGGGTCTAGAGTGTCCATTGTCCAGATCTGGATTGAGTCTGAACCATATTGTCTAGTAATAATGAGCATAGCTGTATTTGGGGGAGATTTGTAGTATGTTACCCTCCATATCAGCAAAGTGCAGACATTTAATGAGTTTGGGTTATGCATCTTAGTATGAATAAAAACTTTTTATTTTTAAGTGACTGAGTTATAGTTGTAAAATAACTTGTACACAGATCTTTTTCTTGTATTAAAGTGTTCATTTCTACTTATTTCTGACACCATTCCAAACCAGATCATCATTCAAAGGCAATTTTTTTTTTCCCTCAGTGTTGAAAGTGTAATTCTGTCACTGAGGTCTTTTCTTTCCCTACAAAATTGCTGCACTTTCTGAGTTAACAAGAACTTCTGGCAATAAAACACTTTATGTGTCTTGATTGAATTATTGATGTATTATCTTAATGGTGTCTTAATGAAATTGCCCAACAACTAACCTTGTCTTTTAGTTGGCATTAGAGACAGCTTCAAAACTGTCAGCTCAAGCTCATTTCATGTTTTCAGCTAGGGGCCAATACTGTTAGCCAAATTATTTAAAGCAGAGACTTGGGCCAAAGTTTGGTGGCATTACTCATGAGTGCAGCTCTACAGCAGTTGATGTTAGCCCATGAATAAAACTTGTTAAGCTTTGCATAAGCTTCAGTCTCCTCTTTCTTTATTAAAATCTGAATAAATGCTTGAGTTATTTATTTTTGGTAATTTGTCCCTAAGTTATTTGCTCTTACAACCACTTACTGCTTCCAGCAACTCAGTTCTGTAAAAGGAATTGTTTTAATTTCCTTTCAGTAGTGTTCATTTATTTCAGAATGTCCTGGCCAAAGCAGTTACTTTTCTAGGTCTCGAAAAACTTAAGTAATGAGGTAGTTAGATTAGTTAAAAGCAGAACACGTTGCTTTGAAATGTGTGTGTGAATTGCTGAATCTGGAGAATCAGGTTCTCTCTCTACACAATCTTCGCTCCTTGTAAATGGCAATCCGAATTCAGAAGTGATATGCAAAGTGGCAGAAATTACATTTCATTATACTGGGACTCCATAACACTGATGTTCTTGCAATCAGTTACCATGCAAAAAAACCGAAGCCCTACAACTCCCTAAAATTGTGTAACTGACAAGCAGGGAGGTTGGGAAAAAAATGCAACTGTTCAGAGAATTTAAGCAGTGAATGCTCTGCTTTTTTTAAGGGTAGAACATTTCTGTTCATCCTTGCCAATTTCCTCTTTTACTGTACTTAACTCTTACATTTTCCTGTGAGAAATGTTACTTGTTCCATGTGGGTCACCAACACTGGGTCTATGCTTGAAACATGTAGTAGGTGAGGAAGGTGAAAGTTCTTTCAGTAGATTCGCCCTGATTTGCATTTCACTCTGTTCTGGTCAGGTCATATAGCGCAGGTCTGTTGATAGGAAATGAATGAAAGACCATGTGAATCTATGAAATATATTTGTATGTTTTTCATATTGTTCTGTTTCACTGATAACTATACTCTTTCCTGTAAAATGTTAGAGAAATGCTGGTCCACATGGAGATTTGAGGGGCTAAATTACAAGACTGAAAACAGTTCTGGACTTGTTTTGACTAAGCCACTGAATTGAGCATTCAGAGCAGTTTTATAAGGATCACGATTCCATCTGTAGAAGGAAAATCAGAATCCTTTTGCGAAGCATTCCTGGGTTTCTTTGTGAGGAGAGCAAAAATGCACATAATTGTCAAGGGCAATCTGCCATCAGCAGAGTTAGCACCAAAACAGGGACGAAAAAAGCGTGGACTGTTTAAGATCTATAAATTATGTTTTGTGTTCATTTGTCACTTCAAGGAAAAGCAAATCAAGTTTCTCCTTTTTCAGGGGGTGGATGATTAATGAATGCCCTGCATTTAGTTGCAAAAGCCTGTGTCGACTTTATTGACTTTTTTTACAGAGAAAAAAACTAACCCGTCTGAAGCATCAGGAAGTGCAGCACGTGCTTGCAGTGCCTGGTGTGAGTAAGCAGATTCTGACTATTGCTGAACACTGATTGGAAAAGAGAGCAATTACTTTTGCTGGGGAGAAGTAGAGACTTGGCTTATCCTCACACTTCATTTTTGTTTAACATAAGGCAACAATAAACCAGAGCACAGGCACTCTGAGTTTGGTCTCCCTTTACTAAGAGCTTTTTCTTGAAGTGAGAGGCAGGTATGTATGCCTCTTTATACTCCTATGTTAATAACTCTATTTTGTAACGGTGGAATCAGAGATAGTTTAAAAACTGCCAAGATAAAAATGATGGGCCCAATTTTTCACAGAAGTTGCTAGATCAGCCCACCTGAGCTGATAATGTTGCTACTCTTTATAATTTTCATTCACTTCCCAATGACAGTGATGTAAGAACAGCTGTGCTAAATTCAGACTGAATCTTAACCAGTCCCACTCTCTGTTGCTAGGGAAATGTCAGATCAGGGCAAGTATATAATGATATTTTCCTATATATTTTCCCAGAATTCAGTAATCTGCAGTTCAGATTCCTGAGCCAACAGTGATACTTTTGAGATATGTTAATGGATTATATGTTTTTCCAGAATGTTACCTGTTTATTTTTTCATATACATATAAACTTTTGACATATACAACAAGCTAGAGCAAGGAGTTTTATGGTTTAACCAGGCAAAAACCCACAGAATCATAGAATGTCTTGGGTTGGAAGGGAGCTTTAAAGATTATCTAGCCCAACTGCCCTGCAGTGCGCAGGGACATACTCAAATAAAGCAAGTTGCTCAAAGCTCTGTCCAACCTGACATTGAATGTTGCCAGGGATGGGGCATTTACCACCTCTCTGGGCAACCTGGGCCAGTGTTTCACTGTCCTCACTGTAAAAAATGTCTTCCTTTTATCTAGTCTAAATCTGCCCTCTTTTAGTTTAAAACCGTCACCCCTTGTTCTATTGCAACAAGCTCCACCGAAAAGTTTGTCCCCATCTTTCTTACAAGCCCCCTTTAAGTACTGAAAGGCTACTGTAAGGTCTCCCTGGAGCTTTCTCTTCTCCAGGCTGAACAACCCCAGCTCTCTCAGTCTTTCCTCTTAGAAGAGGTGTTCCAGCCCCTTGTTCATTTTTGTGGCCCTCCTCTGGACCAATTTCAACAGGCCCATGTATTTCCTGTGTGGAAGACTCTAGAGCTGGACACGGTACTTCAGGTGGGGTCTCACCAGAGCAGAGGAGAGTGGCAGAATCACCTCCCTCGACCTGCTGGCCATGCTTTTTTTTGATGCAGCCCAGGATAGGGTTGGCCTTCTGTGCTGCAAGCTCACATTGCAGGCTCATGTCCAGCTTTTCATCCACCAGTACCCCCAAGTCCTTCTCTGCAGGGCTGTTCTCAATCCCTTCATCCCCCAGCCTGTATTGATACTGGGGGTTGCACTGTGCCTTGTTGAACCTCATGAGGTTCACATGGGCCCACTTCTCAAGCTTGTGCAGGTCCCTCTAGATGGCATCCCATTCCTCTGGCATGTCAACTGTACCACTCAGCTTGGTGTTACCTGCAAATTTGCTGATGTTCAATTGATTCCACTGTCTATGTCATTGATGAAGATATTAAACATCACTGGTCCTGGTACAGACCTCTGAAGAACACCACTTGTCACTGATCTCCATCTGGGCGTTCAGCTATTGGCCACTACCCTCTGAATGTGACCATGCAACCAATTTCTCATCCATTAAATGGCCCATCATCAAATCCATATCTCCCCAATACAGAGAAAAGTATGTTGTAGGAGACTATGTCAAAGTCCGTACAGAAGTCCAGATAGATGACATCCATAGCTCTTCACTTGTTGTAGCCTCACCTGTGTTTTGTATCTCACTCTAGATCATTTCATTTGATGCTCCTGAGTTTTGTATAATGACTGACTGAATAATTGTTCTCTAGCATTTCCAGGCCATTCACAATTTTGTAGACTTTGTTCAAATTGCCTCTCATTTATCTCTTTTGGAAGCTGAATAGTTTGTTTATTTGCTGTTTGTATGAAAAAATGTTTCATAGTTTTCTTTGATCACCCTTATAGCTATTCTGTGGTTTCTAATATGGCCTATTTTTTTTAAGGTGGAAGATGAGAATAGCACCCAGTGTTAAAGTTATAGGCACATTTTACAGTTGCCTAATAGCATTATTTGTTATGCAGTTTAATTCATTCCTAACAATTTCTACTGCTGTAATTGAGATTTTTTGATAGAATCTGAAGACTGAGCTTCTATTTTCACAGACCTCTCCACTGAAACCCCCAGACTCCATTCCTGAAATGAATTATCTACTCAGAGCCTATTGTTCTCTATTGTTATGTCTGTTATGCTGGGATTGCTTTTCTCCATCTGTTGTGTTTTGCTTTGGTTTGTTTTGTTTTCATACATCAACGCTGAATTTAACTTACTGCTCAGGTGCTCAATATTGTGAAATCTTTTTACAGTTCTTCATAGATGGTTTTTATTTTCATCATTCTGAATACCTTACTGCCATCAGCAAACTTTGTCACCTGTCTTTCCTTCCTGTTTTCCAAACTGTTAATGAATAAATTAAACAGCACAAAGCATCAGGGAAATTCCAAGTGAACACTTCTCTCCATTGTAGAAATTGAAAAAAAATTTCCCTAATGTTTGATGCTGATCTTCTAACCATAAATTTATCTATGGAAAGGCCTTTTATTGCATGACAATTTCAGATCCTTTGGAGGGAACCTCTAGAAAATCCTATTAGATTTGATCAGCTAGGTTTAAAAACCTGGATGGATTTAAGGTATGTTTTTCATGTGCAGAAGTCATTTTGATTCCTCAGAGATGTTCAGAATATACTTTTCCAGAAACCAGTGTTAGCTGGGAAAGCAGTAATATGTTGTACTAGGCATTGTAGAATCAGAGCAAGGAAAGGGAATCCAGCATGCTTTCTAGAGTGAAGCTGGAAATTATGAAAATAGTTTATTTCTTATATCTTAACTTAGATATTCTTAAAGTTTATGACTTCTTAACCTAGATTCACTTTGTTATTGTTGCTGGTCTTACTTTACATGCTATTCCTGTTCAACACGTCTGTGTCCACTTCTATTCTCTATTGATCGCAAGTCAATGGAAAATAGACTACTTCAAAGTAGAAACTGGCTTCACTTACTTCAAAGAAAATTATAAAATGTATTTACTCTGTATTTCATATGTTGCAACAACAAAACCACTAAAATTAATTGTACTTTCCCTCCTTTCTCATTTGCGCTCCAGGCAACTTTGGCAATAAAACTAAGCTAACGTGCCTGCAACTACACTAACATGTAGTGCAGCTCAGTGGAAGTGGGTTTGTAGAATGAAATGGTTGATGTTGAGATGCAATATGGACATTTGGGAGTAATGCTAACCTGATAACTTGAGCTAAATGTCCAATAGTGTTTGGAGCACATTAGATGCATTTCGGAAATGTGTATTCTGGTTTAGTTTTCTTGAAAAGGAATTCAGTTCTTATGCTCTGACATCACTGTGGTATATGCCAGAGCATAGTATGTAAGGATTTACTATAGTAATTTCCTCCCAAAATTTTAGGGATTCATTTCAGAAGCACACTCCTGGTCTAATCTGAAAGGTTCATGTAGATATACACAGCATTTCCCTCTCGTTTTGACAGATTTTTCATACAGGTAGCAATATCTGCTACCTGGCAATAAATGCTATCTTTTGGGCTTGTAATTCTGATTATTTACATGCATATATATGTTGTAGATAAATTTGTTTTTCTTATCTCGTAAGAAAAATATGCTCTGAATGTGATGTGAGTAGGGACTGCTTAGTCAACTCTAGCTTGTTTCGGTGTATGGCAGCTGTGCAAAGTGATTGGCAATATAGGGTACAGTAGTGGAGCAGACGATGCTGTCCCAGCTCTGGAAGCTGGTCTCATAGTTAACCCTCTGACTACTGGCTAGAGAGTCATCCACCAACTCCTTCCCCTGCCTCTTGACTCTCTGTATGCCCTTGCATAAATCTGCAGCAGTACTGCACATCTCTGCCGCATCTAAGATGCTATTACTATTGGCACATGTAGCAAATCTGATGTGTCCTGAAACACTTCATATGTACAGAATGGCTGATTATCACAGTGCAGCAGCTGAGGCTTCTGGAGACCATAGATACCTGAAAACACAGTAGTAATAGCCCAGGGTGGTAGTTAGCAGATTAATGCCCAAGTCAGCAGGGCTGGCAAGTCTGTTTAGGCACTTAACTTTTATTGATTGAATGAGGAATTAGGTGCTTCAGTGCTTCAACAGTTTGTCCCTCAATTGCCTTTCTAGGAAATGGAGATAAGAGCACTTTTACACTTCAGAGGAGTGGCCTGACAGAAAGTATGTTAAGGCAGTGATGTACTTGGATGTGACAGTGATGAGGTCAGATGAGTTCTTTGTGCAGGTAGAAGGAAATACGTGAGACTAGAGTGGATCTTGATTAACAACTTGCCTTACAGGCACAATCCAAAGTCAATCACAAGACCGTTATTAACTTCAGGGAGCTCAGATCAAGCCCATTGATTTGTGCTTATTTCTGCTCTAGTTGCTGTAGTCCAAATTAATGCTGTGCTGTGATATTTTCAAATACCAACATGAACAAAATCCACTCAAGAAGGAAGTCATAAAAATAGGAAAATCATAATGCTTGAATCATAGTACTGAACTGATAAATGTTAACCATAGGAACATTGTCCCAGAAATTAGTCTGGTAAGAAAAAAGAACCAACTGATAAACATCACAATTAATTTTTTACCTCAGAAGCTGGATAGGCTACTTAGTGACAGTAGATTATCTATATATTGACGTTTGATTATTAATGCTTTCTGTGTAGCTTTTATCATGCAATTCTCAGTTTAGAACTCCCATCAATGATATGCTTGATGTATTTGAAAGTGGTAAATGAAAATAAGTATGTTTAATTCTCGTAATGTACTTTTTGATCACAAAATTTCAAAAGTAACTCAGAGATACAAAAGGAGACTGTACCTTTATATTCCAATGGAAACATTACCTTATTTTCCATTAGAGGTATAGTGTGGTAGCATAACTGGTCTATGATCACTCAGGATATTAAAATTCAGGGATTTTGAAGAACCTGGAACTTCCAAGTCACACACCAAATTGTTATGCTACCGAGGGGTTTTCTAGAGATAAATAAAAA